>JAKNSD010000049.1:3694386-3712706 GCA_023525715.1 Cichorium intybus | reverse complement strand
AATGTATGACCAAATGTGAATCGTCTGGTTGAAATGATCTACAGTTCTATATGCAAGGGCCTAATTGTAAATATATAACAATTAATTAATTTGTTTTTATAATTAAACCCTTCGAAAGGGTATTTTTGTCTATTAATTGATTTTTAAAAAAGAAAATACCCAATTTATCTCTTATTTTAGTGGGACATTTATGTAGGTAATTCTATAATATTTAAACCTACATTATATGATGATGTTTACTGTATTTCAATTAAAAAAGCCGGTATTTTTTAATTTTATGATGATCAAATGTTATTATTTCATTATTAAAGAAAATGACCTGGTTCATAGAACTTTTGAGAATTAACATTCTTAAAACAATAATAGTGCGCATATTATCAAGAATAACCATTTGCATCGATATAATAATCATTTTTATTGTAATGCTGACATTTTCTCGGGTGAATCATATATAAATAAAAATTAGAATGCAGTTAATTTAAGAATATGTGTGTTTTTATAACTATTCTTAAAGAATAAACACTTTTATATAATAGACATTCTTAAAGAATAAAGCTGAATTACATTCATCCTCAAATCTGTTATAAGTACATTCTATAATAATGGAAAAGGAATTGAAGTTAATAATATCATTGAAAGAAAAAAAGACATTATTGACAGAAATAGTAGATATTCTTGAAAGTACATTCTAATAGGAAAGGAAGGATAATTATATATATTATGTGTTTGATAATTTTATTTTGATAAAAAACAAGTGTTAAAAATAAAAAATACAAAGTTATTAAACAGTGAATTAGTGGTTCTCATTTGAACCTTTCCCTATAATATATATATATATATATATATATATATATATATATATATATATATATATATATATATATATATATATATATATATAATATATATATATACATATATATATATATATATATATATACATACATACATACATATATACATACATACATACATACATACATACATACATACATATATATATATATATATATATATATATATATATATATATATATATATATATATATATATAATATATATATATATATATATATATATATATATATATATATACATAAACATGGTCACAGATTTGGGAGCAGTAGTGGATGTGTATTTAAGTAAAAGAAGGTATAAACATGGTCAAAGATTTGGTTTTATTAGATTCGAGAAGGTTATGGATGAGGAAAAACTGGAGAAAGAGCTGAATAAGGTGGTTATGGGGGGGAAGGAAAATGTTTGCTAAAGTGGCAAAGTTCTCAAGACAAGGTGACGGGATTAAAAAGGAATTTAAGGAAGTTAATAAAATCAAAGGAGGCATGCAGGGATTCAAGTTAGAAAGTGGATTAAGAAGGGATAATATCTCCTTCGCTGAGGCTGTAAAAGGAGTCTCTAGACAGATTGGAGAAGTGCATGAGAGGATAGATTTGAAGAAGAAAGATAAACCGCAAAAGCAAATGAGAGACTTCATCGGAGAAGCACCAAAACAAGCAATGGAGAAGGAAGTTGTCTTAGGAGGAAAGGGAATGGACGGAGAGTCTGAGTTTGAAGATTGTAGGGGAAGTGAAGAGCTTTAGAAGTCTTGCAGTGATTTCAAACTTATGTTGTTGTGAAGGAATTAGAAGTGACATTATCAAATATTTGGGTGGTGATTGGGTTTTGTTTGATATATCAAATGACGAGGAAGAAGCCAAGATCAAATCTAGTAAGGAGTTAGGAGCTCATTTCAAGTCTATTTCTAATTGGGATGAAAGTTTTGAAATAAAAGAAAGATTTGCGTGGTTAAAAATTGAGGGCTTCCGGTTAATGTTAGAAATCCAGGCTCCTTTATAAATATTGGAAGATTATGGGGAGAAGTGGTGGTTACAGATCCTTGTTTCAATGGCGATCAGGATTGGTCTTATGGCATGATTTGTATCAAAACAGGTGAATCAAACATTATATATGAAACAGTGGAGGTTAAACATAAGTCAAGAAGATATAGGATTCGTGTGAAGGAGGTATGTGGAAAAATCTTTGCCGCAAGTGAGATTGAGGCTGAAGGGAGTAGTGATGACAGAGTGGTTGATCAACTGTCGGAGGATGACGAATCAAACCTGTCAGAGGAGGAGGATTATTCTGATGAGGAAGATGAAGAGACATTTGTTGATTTAATTTTACGTGACTCGAGTCCCGAAGCAGAGCATAATAATGAAGCGCGTGAAGAGATAATTAAAAACACAAATGTGTTATTTTGGGAATTAAGCGAAAAATAGAAAAAAGCGGATAAAAGAGAGAATCTCAACAAGGAGGCTAGAAATTCTAGAAGCGATTCAGAAAAGTCGGAGAATGAATCCACTTTGGACCCTAAAGTAAACAGCCCAAAATCAACAAAAGCCCAAAAACGGAGGAGTTAAACGGATCAAATGTAAAGGAGGTAAACGGTTATAGCCCGTTAAGTGATAGCCTAGTTGCGGAGACTGTTTTCATAAAAGAGGGGGACGAGGAGCCCAAAGAAGGAATAAATGAAAAATCAAAAAAAGAAATATCAGAAGAGGAAGTTCAATCTCCAATTTTAGCAAGGATGTCGGAAAAACTGAAGACACTCCTCTCAAGAGATACCACGATAGATAAAAAACTGAAGGTCTTGGAATTTAAAGAAGAAAATCAAGAAGGAAACATCGAAATAGAGAGAAAAAGGGAGTAAAAAATGGAGCAAAAGTTCATTAAGGAGAAAAGGATTACTAGAAGTCAATCAAAGCAAATGGTGAATAAAGAGACAACGTTATATAGAGGAGCAAGATTGAATAATTTACATGAAGAGTCGTCCTTGAGTGTTGGAATTTCGCAGCGTATGGATGAGATCGGAGAACTCTGCGGCTTCAAAAAGTCAAAATGAAGCAGGAAGAGTCAATCAAAAGGGGTTAAAAAAGGTACCCAATGAATGTTCTATCTATTAACTCTAATGGTTTGGGGATGGGTGATTTCAAAGCGAATTGGATTAAAAATCTGATTTGTAAACACAAAATTGGGTTCCTTGGTATTCAAGAAACTAAACGCAAATCTCTTTCTGATATGGTGATTAAAAAGCTTTAGGGTAGTCAAGATTTCGAATTTATTTATAAGGGAAGTAATGGAATAGCTATCTATTTTCAAAAAATCAAGGAACTGTGCGTGAAGATTGTCTGATAATAACTGGAAGGTGGCTTGAAAACAATGTAAAGGTTGCGTTCATAAACGTGTGCGATAGTCAAGACCCGTCGAAGAGGGATGATCTATGGGAGTTTATCAGTGCTTTCTTGAATGGGTGGAATGGGGTTTCAGTGATTTTTGGGGATTTTAAAGATGTTAGAGATGAAAGGGAGCGAAGAGGATCGAGTATTAACAGAAGAGCCACGGATAATTAACAACTTGACAGACGTGAAGATGGGAGGGACTGAATTTACTTGGGTGAAAGGGGGTGGAACTAAACTCTCTAAATTGGATCGTTTTCTCGTAAGTGAAGGGTTTGGTGTAAACTGGCCAAAATTTGAAGTTGTTGTCGATACTCGATTATTTTCGGACCACAAACCTTTGATCTTAAAACAAATTAGTAGAAATTATGGTCCCATTCCTTTCAAACTGTTCAATTTGTGGTTAAAGGAACCTGCTGTGTAAAATATTGTGAATGAAATTTTGAAAGAGTTTGTTTTGGAGGGTCAACACAATAAGCTCTTTATCATTATGCAGAAGCTCAAAGCGATAAAAGAAAAGATAAAAGAATGGAATGCTTCGAAGAAAAAGAAAGAAGTAGAGGTGAAAAAAGAATGGCTTCGTAGGATTGAAATCATAGATAAATTGATTGAGGAATGTAAAAATTCTCCAGAAGTTATTAAGGAAAGAATGGAGATCACGAAAAAGATTCATCAGAAAGATAAGAAGGATAAGGAGGATGTTGCTCAAAAGAATAAAAATAGGTGGGTTTTGGAGGGTGATGAAAATACGGCGATGTACCATAGAAATATAAGCAAGAAAAAACATATCAACAACATAAAAGGGTTTACTATTGAGGGAGTTTGGGAAGTGGAACCATCTAAAGTGAAAGATCAGTTTAAGAGGTATTATGAAAATATTTTTTAGGAAGACCCGGATTGTAATTGGAGACAAGACCTGGGAGACACCTCGAAGATTTCAGAGGCGGAGTAAGCGAATTTGGAAAGAGACTTCGATGAAAAAGAGCTGAAGGAAGCCTTATGGAGCTGTGGGAGTAATAAATCTCCAAGCCCAGATGGTTTTACCGTAGAGTTTTTCAAAAATTACTGGGACCTAGTTAAAAGTGATCTCTTGGAAGCTTTCAACGAATTTGCAAAGAAAAAAAATCCCGAAAGGTGTGAATGCAACTTTTATTACCTTAATCCCAAAGGTAAACAATCCAAATGTGGTCCAGGACTTTAGACCGATCAGCCTTATATCGAGTGTTTACAAAATGTTATCTAAAATGTTAGCGATTAGATTGAAGAAAGTGCTCCCTAGTATAATTGATTCGACTCAATCTGCATTTGTAAAGGATAGACAAATATTAGATGGCCCTTTGGTTGTTAATGAAGTTATAGATTGGGCTAAATCAAAGAAGAAGTCGATGCTGATTTTCAAGACTGATATTGCAAAGGCTTATGACACCGTTTCATGGTATTATCTTAACTTGATGATGATGCAGAAGGGGTTTGGAGAAAAATGGAGAAAGTGGGTATTTGAATGTCTTAAGTCGGGATCCTCATCTGTCATGGTTAATGCCAGCCCAACTGCCGAGTTCTCTCTCTCTCTCATGGTTTAAGACAAGGGGACCCTATGTCCCCTTTGCTTTTCCCTTTAATTATGGAAGGTCTTAATAACGCGATTAAAAAAGTCATGGAAACTCGAGGATACAAAGGAGTCGCTGTTGGCTCAAATAACATTTTGGAAACTCGGGGAGTGGTTAGTGGAAAACGCCTTAAATCTCATTGGAATCCTTTATTGTTTTCAAAAAGCTGCAGGCTTGAGAGTTAATTTTGATAAAAGTGCTCTTATAAGTATGGGTTCCGATCAAGCTTCTATAGATGTCATGGCAACTATTTTAGGTTGTAAGGTCGAAAAATTGCCCTTTTGTTTTCTTGGTATGCCCATGGGAGTGAATATGGGATCGGTTAAACCATGGAAACAGTTGGTGGACAGATTTAAAAAGAAATTAAATCAATGGAAGGTAAAAACTTTATCTATAGGAGGAAGATTCACTATTGCTTGCAATATTTTGGGAAGTATGGGAAATTTCTTGTTCTCGATGTTTAAAGTGCCAATGAAAATAATTAAACTCTCGAAGGTATGCGAATAAATTTTTTCTGGGGAAGTAATATTGCAAAAAAGAAGATATCTTGGGTTAAGTGGGAGTATGTTCTAAAAAAGAAGGAGGAAGGAGGGCTGGGTATGGGAGCTTTGGAAGATCTAAATAAAGCTTTGTTGGCTAAGTAGTACTAGCGTTTCAAGAAAGAACAAGAAGCATATTGGGTCCAGATTATAAAAAGTATCCATGGAGAAAGGGGAGACGGTAAGGAAGATAGGAGATAAAGTCGGGTCACACGTAGAAAAGAATAACAAAAGTTTGGAATAATTTGCAAGAGTGGGATTTGGATCCTAAAAAATCATCAAAAAGGAGGTTGGGGATGGGAAAACTACACGCTTTTGGAAATACCTATGGCAGGGAGAAAGTTCTTTTGACAAAGAATACCCAAGATTATTTAAATTAGAAGAAAACGAGAATTGTTTAGTCTTTGATAGATTAAAGGAAAGAGGAGGAGCTTGGGAATGGAATAGAAGCTTAAGATCAGGAAGAACCAAGGAGAAGTTTGAAATGCTTAAGGCGAGTATTGAGTACGTGGTTTTGAATGACAAAAGGGATAAGTGGAAATGTACAGGAGGTCCGGGAGGGGTATTTTCGGTAAGTTGGTTCCATAATGAGATGGCTAAGAAGAAATCTCAGATTGTTGGGAAAAATTATTGGAATAAGTGGATCCCAAATAAAATAAACCTTTTCATTTGGAGGTTGTTTAGAAGACGTGTGGCTGTAAAGAATTCGTTAGCTGCTATGGGGATTTCGCAAAGTTTTGTTTTGTGTGAAGTCTACAAAGAAACGTCTGAATCGCTAAAGCACGTGTTCATCGAGTGTCCTCTTGCGAAAAATGTTTGGGAAAAAATCAGGATTTGGTGGGGTCTCGACAGGAGGCGATTAGAAGACTTGGAAGATATCCTCGAGTGGTTTAATCAGGGAGGTTTCAATGGTTTTTAACGAAAGGTGTTGGAGGTGCTGGGGTTTGCTACTTTTCACCTGCTTTGGAGAAATAGGAATGATTGTGTGTTCAACAACAAATCTCGAGAGGAGAATGTTCTTTTTGTTCAAATCCAAAGGGAGGCTTATGTTTGGATAGATAATCGAGCAAACAAAGTGGAGATAGATAGCATAGTTTGGCTTAACAATCCTAGTTTAGCGGTTAAGTCTACGTAATTTGTTTCGTTTGTTTTCTCCTTGGGCTCCTTAGCTTCTTGCTAAGGTTTTGTCCTTGTTTTAATCTAATGTTGCTAGTTCTATATATATATATATATATATATATATATATATATATATATATATATATATATATATATATATATATATATATATATATATATATATATATATATATATATATATATATATATATATATATATATATATATATATATATATATATATATATATATATATATATATATATATATATATATATATATATATATATATATATATATATATATATATATATATATATATATATATATATATATATATATATATATATATATATATATATATATATATAGGGTTGGGTTCTTGTGATAACCCAAAAAATCATGAGATCTTGAGAACTCTTTCTAATTGGTCAGATCATAAAAGGGCATGATTGTCATTTTACAGTTCTCATTTAATTTTGATTTTTTTTTATTTTTAGCAATAACATTAACAACTCCTAAAATCAAGGCTAAAAATTAGCCTAACAAATTTGAATTTTTAAAATTTAAAAATTTCATAAGATTTTCATTTTTGTTTTTAAATACTTTTTCCTGGAATTAAAAAAATATAAGAAATTCTGAATTTAAAAAAAAAACAAATTTACTAAATTAAAAAACATATTAGTGTATTTTCATGTGTATATATGCATACTCGCAGATGCATATATGCATATTTTCACAGTATGAATTCATATTCGTATTTTTAATATCTAAATGTAAAAAACGAATAACGCATTTTATTATAAACAATAATATACGACTGTTTTAAACGATACATACATAAAATTTAAAAAGTACAACGAAAAATAAAAATGAACGTTACATACAAAAAATATAAAAAATACAATAAAAGTTCATGATATCTTCATTTCTCAAATTTTCAATTTTCATTTCTTCAATTTGCTCGATAACTTCTCCAAAATCTGCAATAACATTAATAAAAATTAATATACATGTATATTCAAAATCATTAAAATAAATACATACATGCATATACGCATATGAACAAATGCACATCTATTTTTGCATATATAGGCATATATGCATATGTGCACATACGCATTTATATGCATATAAACATATATGCACATATGCATTTATAAAACTACATATTAAAAAAACCCTCAAAAAATACTTACATGCATATACACATATGCACATAGGCACATATATGTATGCTTATATGCAAATATGCACACATGTGTAGACAAACAAATAGACATATATATGAATATGTACACCTATGCACATACGCACATGTGCACATGTGCATATGTGCACATATGCACATATGCACATGTGCACATATACACACATGCGTACATACACGTTTTTGCACATGTACCAGCAACAATTACTTAAGAAATAACCAAAACTCATTGACATTGGGTGTGCAAGTAAAGTATATAATGTAATTTATAAGTGAATGATAACAGAAATATAATAAAAACAACCAATTTTCACTGCTACCTCATAATAATGAAGTGCCATTTTGACTCCTACTCAACTATTTCTTCAACTTCCGTAAATTGATGAACCATGAAACCTGAAATTTTGTAACCAATAAATCAAATGCTAAACTCAAACAATTGATACATATGAATTTTGAATCGTTTTAGACAAAAGGACATGGTAGACACAACCAATCAACTCAAAGAAATTTGAATTTGTGCAAAAAGGAACACAAATGACAAACCTGCACCACCAATTTACAACTTGGATCTGCTAGAAAGTGCTTTGTGTGTATACATCAAAAACCACATTTAGAGTATTTCCCCATCAATAAAAGAAGAATTGTCGCATGTAAATAGATGTACTAAGAGTAGAATATCGATCCTAATAAAGAATGTTACCACAATAATTAGACTGACCATTTACTTTTTTCGTTAAGCACACACAAACACAAATGCAAAAACACGGTTAACATCCACAGACATTGACCCAATAAATCAAGCTACTTAGTCACATGTTGCAATCATAGTCAACACCAAAAGAACCAGTGCAGTAACTACCCCTCCATATCAGGTAAAAGAAAATATTTTCACAAATATTACTCCCAAGTTGAAGTGCATGAAGAAATTTACACTAAATACCAATTCAGAATAAGATGAAGATCAAACAAAAGCATAAGAACCATAATCAATCAGACTGATTAAGGACGAGTCAACACCAAAAGAACCATAGTCAATCAAACTGATTAAGGACAGTTTAGTACCTGAAGGGAAGGGTGATTGTGGACTGACAGTTTGTTGCTAAGCTTTTATTAAGACAACAGGGTAGCCAGCGGAGAAAGGGAAATTGGATCTGATTGCGTCTTCGTCTTCTCCTCCACTGATTGCGTCTTCGTCTTCTCGACCGGAAATCGAAAATCGATAATCGATAATCGAGGTCTGCTCACTGAAGCAGGCTGCCGCCGACAGGAGACCAGCTCCGACCACCCTTCTCTAGCATCTGATGGCAAGGTGTGTGCAATAAAACAATCGGCAGGTGCTCCGGTGATGCAACCAGTAGACGATGCCGGTATGTTTTTCGGTGACTAGTTCGATCCACCGCCTCCAATCGCCATGGTGACTGGTCCGATCCACCGCATCCAATCGCCATCGACGTTATGCTGTTACAGATTTAGGTTTCATGAAATGGAGGTTAGGGTTCTTGTGAAGAGAGGGAGGTAGGGTTTCTTTTGTATATGCGTACGTGTTTTTGAGAGAGGGGAGAAAAATCCGGTAATAAAGAGAGAGAGAAAGGATTTCCTAAATTAGCTGATCTAATTATTACGGAATAATTATTTTCATTCCCAATATACCCCTTTAATTGGTTTTAAAAAGTCTAATATAGTATTGAAGATGTTGATAATTACAAATCTGCCATTTTATGATCTAGACCATTAAAAAATTTGATCTAACGTTCCAGATTTGGTTCTCAGGATCTCATGGTTTTTTGAGTTCTCAAAAGAACCTAACTCTATATATATATATATATATATATATATATATATATATATATATATATATATATATATATATATATATATATATATATATATATATATATATATATATATATATATACATATATATATACATATATATATATATATATATATATATATATATATATATATATATATATATATATATATATATATATATATATATATATATATATATATATATATATATATATATATATATATATATATATTTATTTATATATTTTTGAAAGGCAACAATCGATTAAGAGGCGGCACCAGCCAGGAGCTCGGAAAAACCGCAAAGAAAAAACAACACTTACAACATGGAGATAGCTAATCTAGGGGACGAGATAATCGAGCAAACAAAGTGGAGATAGATAGCATAGTTTGGCTTAACAATGCTAGTTTAGCGGTTAAGTCTATGTAATTTGTTTCGTTTGTTTTCTCCTTGGGCTCCTTAGCTTCTTGCTAAGGTTTTGTCCTTGTTTTAATCTAATGTTGCTGGTTCAATATATATAAATATATATATATATATATATATATATATATATATATATATATATATATATATATATATATATATATATATATATATATATATATATATATATATATACGTACATACATACATACATACATACATACATACATACGCGCCTTGTAGCTGATCGAACAAGTCATCTATTCTGGGTAGCGGGTACTTGTTCTTCATTGTAATCTTGTTTAACTCCCGATAGTCAATACACATGCGCATTGACCCATCTTTCTTCTTGACAAATAGGATAGGGGCTCCCCAAGGCGATGTACTCGGTCTGATGAAACCCCTGTCTAGCAATTCTTCCAGTTGCTTTCGCAGTTCCACCATCTCTGAAGGTGCTAGACGATATGGAGCTCGAGCAACAGGAGCAGCTCCCGGAATCAGTTCAATCGTGAACTCAACCTGTCGATCTGGTGGCAACCCTGGAAGTTCATCTGGAAACACGTCTGGGAATTCATTTACCACGTTTACATTCGCTACCCCCACTTTAACTGGCTTAGTTACCGCTACATAGGCCAAATAAGACATCCCTCCTTTACTAATACAGCTTCGGGCTTGAGAAAAGGAGATAACTGGCATTCTTAACCGAGGTCGTTCACCCTGAATCTTTATCCATTCCCCATCCAGTGTTAATACCGTGATGTTTTTATTTCTACAATCCATGTTGGCATAATTCGTTGCCAACCAATCCATCCCCACGATTACACCAAATTCATTGGTAGTCATCGGCTTCAAATCTATAGGGAAAGTGGTCCCGTAGATTTTAAGCTGACAACCTTCCAAATGTTCAGAAACCCATACATATCTGCCGTCCGCTATGGCTACTTCCAAGATTTCATCCATTGGTGTTAACGGTACATTCAGACGGGACAACAAGGACTCCGACACAAAACAGTGTGTAGCCCCTGGATCAAATATAACATATACAGGTATGGTATTGAGAGTAAAGATACCTGTAACCACATCTGTCTTCTCACGGGCTTCCTCCACAGTCATCTGGAAAGCGCGTGAGGCCACTGGTCGTCCCTGTTCTTTGACTCTTCTTTCTTTCCCACTTGATCATCTCTGGGTCTTTCACTGTATACTCCAGATTTCAATTGGGGACAGTTCGGACGAATGTGATCAGTAGCTCCACATTGGTAACATCTACGCTCCGCCCGACATTCCCGTGTAGAATGACCCGTTTTTCCACAGTTTTGGCAGCTAACTGACCCAGTATCACTGCGACAACTGCCCGTGTGCCTTTTTCTGCATTTTTCACACCACTTTCCTTCGTCTTTCTGGCCTTTACTCCTAGACCCGGTTTGTTGCGACTTTTTCTGAGGCGTCCAACTTTGGTCTTCCGCCTTTCGTTTAGTTTCCAAGACTTTCTTTTCATCTTCCTGTCGCTTCAATTCTGTTTCTCTTTCTGTGGCTCGATCCACCACTTGTCGGAAAGTAGGCAGTTTCAGTGGTTGCACAATTTCTCTGATTCGGGTCGTCAACCCCTAGACATACTTATCAATCTTCCTCTTTTCGGTATCAACATGGTGTTCAGCAAATCTTGCTTTCTCCAGAAAACTAAGAGTATATTCTTGAACAGACTGGGAACCCTGTTCCATATGCAGAAATTCATCCTCCAGTTTCTTTATCGCTACTTCAGAACAGTATTCTTCATTAAACTTAATCTTGAACTGTTCCCACGGTACTGATTGGGTTGGATCAAGATTCAGTGACTTGTAGTAAATTTGCCACCAATGTAGTGCACTGCTTGTGAGTTGGTTTGTGGCAAATTCTACATTGTCATTATCTGCACATTTGCTGACTCGAAATACTTTCTCAATATGCATAATCCATTCCATGGCTTGGACCGGATTATCTGTCCCCGAGAATTCCTTTGGTTTACAACCAAGGAAGGCCTTGTAAATACACCCAACTTTCTTTGTAGAGGCTTCCCCACCTTGAGTTTCTTTCACTGCCCGGGCACGACTTTCTCCCTGGCTTTCATCTTCCGGTTGCCTGTCATGAATACTTTTTGCAGCCTCTTCACTAGGATTAGGATTGGCACTCGGGTTAGGATTGCCACTCGGATTGGGGTTATTCATTAACGTAGGCATCATTTGTCTAACCACTTCTTCCACTATTGCCCGAATATCAGGTGGATTTCCTCCCACCGGTTCCCGTGCTGGTGCCCTTGCTCTTCGTCCCACAGAGCCGCGTGAACGGGCTGGTCCACTTCTTGAGGTTCCACGCGAATTTGCACCAGTGGGATTACTCCTTGTATTTCTCATACTTCAAAATTTCAGCAAACTGTTAGATTACATATATAATAACAAACTTATATATATCTAACAGTCCATTTATCTGTTCTTCTCTCAAGGTTTATGTCCAGGAATCTAGTCTAAGACACCTAGTTCACTTAAACCACGGCTCTGATACCAACTTGTAACACCCGACTTATTAACAAAAACACCCCAAAAATTTTTCATTTTTCAAACCAAATATTTTACAAACAAACTATAAGTAGGGGTATTAGTTAATACAATACGAGTACAAGCGTATCACGAAGTACAATACGTAAGATATTATACATTCTTCAAGCCGGGTCGTCACTTCAAATACTAAGTCCTCAGTCACGGACTTTATCTTTTCCCCTGGCGGGATCACGCTCACCTGCAGGGACATATCAATAAAACCGTGAGCTATAAAGCCCAATGAGTAATCAAATCAAATATAACATGTATAAGAATAAAATTCTCTATACAAAATCAAATATGCATTCTCATGCAACACAAAATCATACATGGCTCATGGGTTTATCCCGCTTTTGCCTAGACTCACGGCTCCGTTCTTGTCATCGCAATGACTCACGGCTTACCCGGTATTGTCTTATATAAGTTTGACTCACAGCTCCGTTCTTGTCTATTATAGACTCACGGCTTATCTGGTATTGTCATATCATTCATTTTTATTGACTCATAGCTCCGTTCTTGTCTATATCAGACTCACGGCTTATCTGGTATTGTCATATATCAAATCATATAATCTGTCATTTTCGTCCCCAAAACAATTTCCATCTGCAGCTACTCATTTAATATCTATCACATCGGATAACAGTGAGATTACTCACCTGAAGGTTTGCTACCACTAGCTTTTGTTAGCCCTTGCCTTTCAAAGTATTCCACAAGATCTTGTCCCGTACCTATAATGTCATTCATTTTCACAATGATTATAGGTTACCAACTGTTTTAATTGACTCTAATGCACAAGAGTTCAATATAGTATCAATACAAACAATGTCTAGATAATAGACTTTCCGTTTACTATCTTTTTATGAATTTCACTATTCACCGAGGCATTCGTATTGATCTACAGTGCCCTCGAGGGGTCGAAAACTCGATACAAAAATTTTCCCAAACTTTTCAGACCATAACGAGCCTACGGTTCAAGTTTGAGCTAAATCGGACAAGCCAAACAAAAGATAGCATTTCAAATTCCCTGTCTCAGGGCGCACCGCGCCTCGAAGGAGGGTGCACCGCGCCTAGCGGTAGTGCAGGTCTCCTGTCCAGTCGCGAATTGTGCACTGTAGCTTGCAGTTTTGGTCTATAAGTTCTTAATGCTGTTCTTAACCGTTTGGGGTTTATTCCTAGGCTAAAACCTTGCATTTTAACAAGGTTTTTAACCCTCAAAACCCACTCAATCAATCATATGAAGATTTAGGGTTCTTAGTTCTAACAACCCCAAAACTTCAATTTCATCAAAAATAACAATCTACTTCTATTATCTTGAATTAAGCCCTTACTAGCATGACTTAATGGAAGTATTGCATCAATTTAAACACACAATTATAACTGCAAATGCAGTTTTTGAGTTCTACAAAACTCATCAAGAACACATAAACTAGAACTTGGAAAACTTACCTCCAAAACTTCCAATTCTACCCTTTGAAGCCAAGAATCAAGTTACAAGCTTCAATTTTTCAAGAACCCTTCAAAATTTCTGGAAAATTAGTCACGAACCCTCTCCCGTAAGTCTCTAAAATCTGCACACAAATGGGAGAAGCTTCCAACCTTTTATACTTCCAGAAATTGCATTTTAGTCCTTGAAGTTGCATTTCTTAAACTTTTGCCACAACTAACAAAGTTTATGACAAAAATAAGATTTTATAACATTTTAAGTCCTAAACTCAAAATATTATTACAAACTTAATCCTTTTCTGTCCAAAAGACCATATTACCCTTTTAAGGTAAAATGACCAATTTGCCCTTTTTATTATAATTATATAATAAACATGTTTTGGCGTTAAACATACATACATACATACATACATACATACATACATACATACATACATACATACATACATACATACATACATACATACATACATACATACATACATACATATATTTATATTTATATATTTTTGAAAGGCAACAATCGATTAAGAGGCGGCACCAGCCAGGAGCTGGGAAAAACCGCAAAGAAAAAACAACACTTACAACATGGAGATAGCTAATCTAGGGGACGAGACCTATAAACTCCTATCTATACTAATTTTGGAAGCACACGACACAATCCACAACTAAGACTCTCTTTGAATGTGGCTAAGAAGATCGTGCACTGATCTGCGTTTATCCACAAAGGTAGCTTCATTCCTATTCTGCCAAATTGATGCCAGTGTAGCAGCACCAACAACCCCCAAAACCTTCTTTTCAATAAAGGTTGCACCTTCCTCTTCAAGCTAATCGAGAATATCATCCACCGAATTGACTTATTTTTCTTTTAGATTCCACCAAAACATGACCTTACACCACAGGTGTTTAGCATAAGGACAGTCAATGAAAATATGATTCACAGTTTCCTCTGTCGATCTGCACATGTAATAGTTAATATCTCCTGTAAAAGCATTCATCGTATTAAGGATTTTTTTACAGCGATTCTCCCTTTGCAAGCTCTCCATACGAAAATATTGATTTTCTTTAAAACCTATTTGCTCCACATGTTTTTTCCGATTCTCACTTGACCTTTGCTGGATATTTGTTTCCTCATCCATGCAACCGTAAACTGTTTCTTAGGACCATCCGTACATTACCACTCGTCTTCTCTAATTGAGTCCCTCCACGCCTATTCATTATTTTGTTCGAGATTGAACACCCTAGGGAATTGCAAGCATAAAGGTTTTTCTCCAATCCACCATTCTGTCCAGAACTTTGTGTTTCTACCATTTCCAATCTCTCTTTTGATCATTTGTCTCGGGTCTAAATTTGTTTCTTTTAGCT
Organism: Cichorium intybus; assembly: GCA_023525715.1. Lineage (NCBI taxonomy): Eukaryota > Viridiplantae > Streptophyta > Magnoliopsida > Asterales > Asteraceae > Cichorium > Cichorium intybus. The sequence continues at coordinate 3,697,378 of JAKNSD010000049.1, read as the reverse complement.
CGCCCCATTGTTTGACTATATGCCTTCATGTGTGTCCCGATTTGATTTGGTCTTTCTCATCAATCGTTGCCGTGGATACTATCAACAATATGAACCCATAACGCATCAACTTCAGTCTTGTATCTCCAAAACCATTTGGCAAGGAGAGCATTATTTAGTAGTTTCCAACGGACCAATACCCAAACCTCCTTTTGCTTTATCTGTCATCACATCCTCCCATTTAACCCAAGGAATTCTTCTCTTTTGAATTTCGCCACCCCAAAAGAAGTTCTTCTCAGGCCTTCAAGAGTTTTCAGGATTCCACTTGGTACTTTGTACAGTGAGAACATGAAAGTGCCAGGACTTCCAAGTACACTATTGATAATTGTGTGCCTACCCCCAAAAGATAGGGTTTTAACCTTCCAATTGCTCATCCTCGACTTGAATTTTCCAATGAGTCTCCTCCAAGGCTTATTCGATCTCATATTAATCCTAATCGGCAAACCAAGAAACAACGATGGCATCTTTGCAGCTTTGCAACCAATGATGAGAGCCATGTCTTCCATTCGATTATGATCAATATCAATACCAAAAAGAGAACTTTTTTCCAAGTTTACTCTAAGACCTGTAGATTTTTGAAAGCAGAACAAAAGTCGACCAGGTTAAGAATGTTTTCAACAGACCATTCTCCAAAGAAAATAGAGTCGTCTGCAAAAAAGAGGTGAGTTAGATGAATTCTATTATTTCCTACAACAATTCCTTTAAAGGTTCCATTTTCAGAAGCTTTTGAAATAGCAGAGTTTAATCCCTCCATGACCAAGGTAAACAAGAAAGGGGCGATTGGGTCTCCCTGACATAGACCTCTGTAAAGTTGGAATTCAGACGTAGGGCTCCCATTAACGAGGATAGAGGAAGATCCGGACTTCAAGCATTCTTTGATCCACTGCCTCCACTTCCAGCCGAAACCCTTTTGATACATCATAGATTCCAAGTATTTCCACGAAACCGAATCGTAAGCTTTCGCAATATCTGATTTAAAGAGGAACATCGATTTCTTTTTTCTTTTAGCCCACTCCATCACCTTATTCACAATTAGAGGACCGTCTAAGATTTGTCTACCTTTTATAAAGGCAGATTGGGTTTTATCGATGATATTAGGTAATACCTTTTTCAAACGGTTAGCTAGCATCTTAGATAAAATCTTATAGATGTTAGATATAAGACTTATGGGCCGAAAATCTTGAACCCCAATAGGATTAGGGACTTTTGGGATAAGAATGATGAAGACAGTATTGATACTTTTGGGATCTTGGGGTTTAAAGCAAAATCATTGTACGCATCCAGCAATTCGTCTTTCACAATGTCCCAATACTTTTTAAAGAATTCGATTCTAAACCAATCAGGGCCTGGGGATTTGTTCAAACCGCAACTCCAGATTTCCTCTTTTACTTCTTTCTCTTCAAATGGTTTTTCTAGATCGACTTTGTCCCTTATCGAAATCTTTGTGGAGTTGCCAATATCTTGCTCCCAATTACAGTCTGTGTCTTCTTTGAAAATCGCTTCAAAATGGGCTTTGAAATGATTTTTTACTTTGTTTGGTTCTACTTCCCAAAACCCCTCAATGTCGACTCCTTTGATACTTCTCAGATGCTTCTTCTTATTTATATTTCGGTGAAATAAAGCCGAGTTCTTGTCCCCCTCAAGGTACCATTTGTTTTTGTTCTTTTGCATAATGTCTTCATGTTCATCTTTCTCTTTTTTCCTGATTTTTGCAGTTAATTCCAATCGTTCCAGGAATAAAGTGTTTGATTCTCCTTCATCTTCTATCTTTTTTTCAATTTCCTCAAGTCTAGACATCCACTTCTTTTTTTCTTCATGAACTTTTCTATCATTCTCCACCTTCCATTTTTTTATCTTATCCTTCACAAATCGTAACTTTTGCATTAGCACAAAGATCTTTTTATGATTGCTCTCAATATTAAATTCTTTCCAAGCATGTCTGACAAGGCCATCAAAATCTTCATCGTTTAACCATGAATTATATAGTTTGAACGGAACATTTCCATAATTTCGATGAACTTGCCTCATAATGAGCGGCTTACGATCAGAGTAAATTCTAATATCAGTGATAACTTCATAATTGGGCCAACATTTAGAAAATCCTTCATTCAAGAGAAATCGATCTAACTTAGACAACTTAGAGCCTCCCCCTTTAATCCAAGTGAAATTGGACCCTCCAATCTTCGCATTGATAAGGTTATTCTGTGTAATGAAGTCGTTAAAGTACCTAAAGGCTCTCTCATCAATTCTAGATCCATGCCTCTCACTTTCTTCCCGGACGTCATTAAAATCACCAAACACAACCAAATTCCCTCTCCAATCTCTTATAACTGCAGACAGAAAATTCCATAAGAGGGCATTGACTAGCATAGACGTTCACAAAGCAAAACTGGGAATTGTGTTTGATGTACTTACCTTTAACCACGAGGCAATCCTTTGTACATATAATGTTTTCCTTACAGAAAAGATTTTTGTTCCAGATACTTAAGATACCTCCTCCATGGCCAGAACAATTAGAACATGCAAAGTCAAAGTCAATGTTGCCCCAAATCTTCTTAACAGACACCTCATAAATATTCTTTCTCTTGGCTTCTTGAATCCCCACCATGGAGATATTGTATCTAGAGATCAAGTTCGAGAACCACCTGGTCTTAAAATCGCCTTTTCCGAAGCCATTCGAATTTAAAGAGAGTATATTCATTGGGTCTTGCTTTCATCTCCTTTTTTAGAATTATTCATTAGAATTCTACCTTTCGACTTCCCTCTACCTTTCTTAAAGCCACACAAGTCACCGACTTCATCAATTCTAGAGGAAACGCCCGCTGATATCAAGGAATCTTTAGACATAGCTTCTCCAATCGCCTGCTTAACCATCGAGTCACTTCTCGAAGAATTTCTTCTAGCTTGACTTCGAGTAATCCGCACTTGAACTTGACCAATCTCCAACATTTGA
>JAKNSD010000049.1:3686886-3691886 GCA_023525715.1 Cichorium intybus | reverse complement strand
CAGCAACCGATTGCATCGACTGAAGGTTTCCGATCGAAGTCGGATTGAAGGTTTCCGATTGCAATCACGATTGCATCAACTAAAGGAATTGATTTCAGAATTTTGAATCACGATCGAAGTCAGACGAAAGGAATTGATCGACGAACACCAGATTGCGATTGAATCAAGTTCCATTGAACATCAGATCACGTTGGATTCAGATTGCGATCGAATCATGTTCTATTTGAACATGCATTTAACCTGTTCGATGAAATGCTTCACTGAAGATGGACAACAGGGGAAGACAAAGTGTAAGTTGTTCAATTTTTTTTAGTTTACATTCTCCAAGAATGCATTCTCAGAGAATGGGACATTCTTAGAGAATGGGACATTCTTAGAGAATGAGGCATTCTCAGATAATATGAGGCATTTCTTTACCGTATTCCATTTTCTCCAATTTCTCGTTTTTTGTGTTTAGGTCCTGTATCTTAGTGTTTGCATTCTCGGAGAATGAACGTGTAAAATTCATTCTTGTAGAATGGTTTTCTGGGTTACGAGTTTTGCCACATGTAAAATTCATTCTTGAAGAATGACATTCTATTTTCTTAATGATTTCTCTGTACGTTATGGTTTTCTGCAATATTTTGGTTTTGACCATTCTCAGAGAATGGTTTTGACAATCCTACTACACATTCTCTTAGAATTGAATTTGAAAACTCTTACGTAACTACTTTTTTTTTCCGATAATGCATCTGTAATATCCTCCGATGTTGATTGTGTATATTTTGATTATTGATAGTGTTAATTGAAACCGATCATATCGTGTCCGTGATTTTAGCATGCGAAGATTACATTCCGTTGTTATGGGTTTGTGGGTTTTGACTGTTTTACCCTTAACCGGGTTTTTTTAAATTAAAAACGCATGAATTCTTTGATTTTATTTACAAGAATGCCCTTTGATTTAATCCATTGATTTTGTTGATCTAATGGTCCACGTTGAGTCCTACAATCACACTATATTTAACAATTTCATTTAATACTAACTCTATATATATATATACACATCTTTTTAACCTCACTTTACACACATCTTCTTCATCTTTTTAATCTCAAACACAAAAAAATTCAAACTTCTTTTGCAATGGAACAAAATCCAAACACCCCACCTTCAAACCAAAACCGCGAGTATGATCCGTTCGGATTAAACTCGAACCCCCGTCAATACCGGAATCTTGAATCGCCCCGCGGTGGTTTTATGAATTTACTTCAAGGCGGGTCTCCGATCGCACAACCACCACTTTTTCAACAACCATATCCGCCATTCAACCCATATCAACAATTTCAACCCCCGTTTTCGTTTCAACCGCAAGGATTCCAAGGCCGATCATCGCAACCACCGATGTCACAACCGCCGATGTCACAACCACCACTGCAACCGCCGATGTCACAACCGCCTGTGTCTCCCGATATCGTTCAAGAGACACAAGAGGAAGACGACAACCAAACCCGTCGGGCCGCAAGGAGGATGGCAAAACAAACAGGGGGCGAAAAACGAACGAATTGGACGAAAGACGAAGAATTAAACTTGGTGAAGGCGTACATTTCCGCTTCCGTTGACCCGATCGTCGGGGACTCGCAAACGCTTGATACTTTTTGGAACAAAGTTCAAGCGTTTTTTTACGAGTTTATGGGCGAAAAAAAACGCAACATGGATAAAATTACGGGGAAATTTCGGGAGATGCGACTAAAGCTCAACCATTTTAATGACATCTTCAACAATCTCTCGAATATGCGGAAAAGCAGGTCCAACGACTTCGACGTTTTGAACGCGGCGTTAAAACAATACGAAACAACAACGCCCACTAAAAAACCGTTCCCGTATATGCAAGCTTGGAGCGAGTTGCGAAAACAACCAAAATGGCTCCTTGTCGAAGATTCGCAATCTTCGGGAACGAAACGCTCGAGGTCGGTCCACCAAGAAACGTCACAACAATCGGACGGGCGAACGTATATCGACGTGAACGACGAGCCCGTGGATATCGATGAAGACGAGCCCCAACCGATCCGTCGACCGATGGGGAGAGACCGGGCAAAAAAATCCGACAAGAAAGCGGCTTCGTGTTCCGGTTCGGAGTCGAGCGTTATGGATATGTTTTGCGAAAAATTCTACCGATACGTCCAATTACAAACCGACAAGGTCGGGATTATAGGTCGGGTCGAAAAAGAATTAATCCAGACGCAACGTGAGCTACAACGAAATGCGGATCTCGACTTGTTGTCGAAAAAAGCATCCGACTTCGAGGGCGAGGATTTGGAGATTTTTTTGGCGATGCGGGAAAGTGTCCGCGCTAAATATCGTCCTACGAACAACAACTAGTTTACGTTTTTATTTTCCAATTGTCGTTTTTTTTTTCCAAGTTAGTTTTTTTTTGTTTTTTAATTTTAGTGTAATTTTATATTTAATGTAATGGTTTTTAATTTAAAAATTATGTTTTAAATTAGTTTTGAATTTTTTTTAATTAAAAAGATGATATGGTATGATGAAAATGTGATGGGTATAAAGTAGATGATGTTATGGAGTGCGATGCAAAAAAATGTAGGTGGCGATGACGATGACATTTGGGCTGTTACTCCCTTTAACCTTGATACACCTCTATCCCAGATCCCGTTTGATTGTTAATGCCGATTGAAATGTTACTGATTTTGCCCCCAATCACGTTTGATTGTTAATGCCGATTGATGTTATTCGGCATATACCTCTCGCTCCCGCTAAATCAGCAGCTCTAAATCTCGAAAATTTCATGGCGGTAGAGTATCAAATTCATTTCGTTGTGTCAGTTTATTTTTCATCATCTCTCATTGTCCGTAATTTCATGGCGTTGTATCAATTTCTTGCTGTTAATCTCTGATTATCGGTAATTTCATTGCGTTGTACCAATATCTTTCTCATCGTCTCTCATTGTCGGTAAGTTCATGCTCAATCCGTCCGTGTCACAGCGGTGTATCCTTTCTTGATGCAGTATGTTTGAGAAGGGAGGGGTATGTACAAATAATATAAAGCACAAAAAGATACAAAGAACATAACAATACAAGAATCCAAGAATCCAAGATTGGTTATTTTAGGGGGAGCGCTCGAGTATCAAAGGTCTCATAATCAGCTTGCTTCAATTGAGACATTACTGCAACAAGAAAATCAAATATCTCTATTTGAAGATCTAATTCATCAGCTCTCAATCTCTCACAATCTTAGTCATGTAAGCCCATATGCTCCCGGTCTCTATTTGAAGATATAATACAACGTACGCTGCCTGCCAAGTGTTTGCCAAAATGCTTCAATGAGAACCCTGCAACCCCTTCACCAAAATACACCTCAACATTATTTAGTTTTAACTCAGGCTGCCTTCCGCTATCCAGATGTGATGAATTACTCAGCTTCTTTAAAGAAACCAGGTAACAAAAGTTATCTATTTTTCGTCATGGTTGTTACCACTACTTCTTTCTCCCAACTACAAATCCTAAACATCCTAAATCGTAGAATTGATTCAGTGGAACTTGAAATTCAGTTCAAGTAAAATTCAGTGCCTACATTTCATGATTTCAAACATGTGGAACATTAAATTGATAATTGCATTACAGTTATTATCTATGGTACCATAATCCTTAATATTGTTTATGCATCCGTGTGCCTGTTGTAATTGATCTAGAATTACATTTACCATCAATTTCTCATTTTGTGCAGGATCTATAACCATGAATCTGTAATCTATGTAAGTTTTGAGTACCTTAAATATGTTTTTAGCCGTAATTGTTAATGAAGTTAATCTACAATGATCTCCCTTTTTTCAGCGAAGATCACGACTAAAGAAAGTCGGATGTGTAACTTTTTGTCAACTGTGATCTAGGCTTTTGGGTGTTGCTGCCATTACCACCTAAGGTAAAGGTAGGCTTTAATTTCAGGAAGAATTTTAATGTTGATTGAACGTATTTTCTTCCTCTCACTCCTTTATCTTCCACCTGCAAACCATTTCTCTTTCCCCTTACTAAAATACCTGCAATTTATGTATCTTCTTATTGCCTAACCGCAATTGTTCAATCCCTCGCTTTTCAAAGTTTCTAAGATATGAAAATTTTCAACTAATATGATTTTTTTGAGGAAATTTGTGCAATGTAGGAGACAAATAGTAGAAAAAAACCGATAATATTGCTCATGTTAATCCACTTTTGTCCCAAAATGTAAAACTATATATGAGTTTGTATATCTTTATGACGGTAAACTACTTGAATGGAGGGTGTTAATGAGCTTGAAATGTAGTGTATAAATAGCAATGTACTATCATTTAGTAGTTTATTATAGCATCTTGCTTTCATTTACTTTTAAATTATTGTGCTTCCATTTTTTTCTATTAGGGTATTGTACAATGAAAAATCCAACTAATTATAAGATTTATACTAAAATTGCATTTATCTTATTTATTATAATGAGGCCATCATAGTAGGTTGCTATTATTAGCACATTTCCCAAAGTTAGATGCTAGAATCGGCTTATAGTTCCAACAACAGGTTAACAGAAAATGGTTATTATTGAATTTTATATCAATTATGGTTTTGCAGGTAAACTTATAGGATTTAAACATGTGCCATATTAAACTATCTCATGTGATATTTGTCATATGTGAGAAATTTAGTTTTCCATTACCCGCAGACTATCATTTTAGCATATGGCAACTTTCCATGTTTTAAGTTATCTCCTCAGGCTCAAAGTATACAACATTGCCTACTTTGACACATTCCCCAGGTTCTATTTATTGTATTTCTTTCAAAAAAATTCCCTTAGTGCTAATTATTCCATCAACATTTTTCTACAAAATTAGTATTTGAGATTTACTACTTTTGTTTTTTATTATGTACAAGGAGTGAAGAAGCTCTGCAACTGGGTTGTTATCAGAGAAGAGATGTCGTCCTTTTGTTGTTTATTATTACAATGGGTTCTTTTTTTGTTTTTAAGTTGAAGTTTACAAGTG
>JAKNSD010000049.1:3636886-3681886 GCA_023525715.1 Cichorium intybus | reverse complement strand
CCTACCTAGGTTACTCTCAAGGAAGTTCTTGGGAAGACCGCCACATTCCCGACACGAAATGAAGGAAAGAGTGGAGCGATTCCTTCGACAAGAAGAAGGCACCGCTGAAAACAAGCATACCTCCAGGCCGCCACAGAGAGACGAGGCGATAAATTCCACAACCACCCGTACAACATGGCGGCCTAGCGACACGCAGGCCTAGGCAACCGCCCATTCCGGAGATACAATGCACACCCTAAGGAGGGAGGATGAGGTAGGCGCAACGACATATATGCCATAAGAGACAGCCACAACCGACGAAACCAGGGAGATACAGTCAGATACTGCGAATACCATCGCAGCAAGACTCACAACACGCACGACTGCACCATGCTGCACAGAGAAGTCGCAGAAAAACAATTGAAAGGCAACCTAGTTGAAATCGCAAGAACCCTCCGAGACAGAAACGAGAAAGAACAACACGCCCTTAAACCACAAAAGGGCGATCACCAGCACAAAGGGCCGGAAAAGGAGATTCTCGCCATCCGGTCATTCCAGCAGAGCAGAACACAACCGTCCAGCCCCCCAGCAGGGCAGACTGTCCAGAGAGCACTGAACGTGGAATTCTCGAACAACGACCCCAAACCGGACCAATGGCAAGGCGACGACCCCCTGGTGATATCAGGCTACGTAGGGCAAACCAAAGTGTACAGGGTCTACATAGACGGGGCAAATGCCGCGGATATCCTCTATAAGAGCTGCTTCACACAGCTCCCTCAGATAATCAAGGATGGCCTCAAGCCAGCAAATGGAAGATTAGTAGGATTCACTGGCCACAACATCTGGCCACTGGGAATCCTCCTGGTCCCCTTCACATTACGGAGTCACGACGACCAAACCAAGAAAACGGTCCTAATCGAATTCGTAGTCATACGGACGCCTTCAGAGCATAACATCATGCTGGGAAGACCTGGCCTCCTAAAATTCGGGGCGGTAGCATCGACGGTGCATGGCACCCTAAAATTCCAGATACCAGAAGGGCCTGCCACGGTGATCGCCAGTGTATGCAAACCATTGGAGTGCTGCCAGATACTCCAGCCATCAAAACTCACTCGTAATCAGAAACGCCCGAAGCTAGAGGCGCCAGATGCCAATGTGATTATTAACTCGGACCACCCGGAGTAGCCGATCAAAATAGGGACCACCTTGCCAAAAGAAACGCGCAGCGACCTAATAGTCCTCCTGCAGCAATACAAACACGTTTTCGCGTGGAAGCCCACAGACATGGTGGGAATAGAAAGAGAATTCATCGAACATGGGCTCAACATCCAACCAGGCAGCAACCCGGTAAAGCAAAAAAAGAGGGGGCAAGCAGGAGAACGCAATGACGCCATTAACAAAGAGGTAACAAAGCTGGTGCAGGCAGGGATTCTGAGGGAAGCGATATTCCCAACGTGGATCGCGAATCCCGTGATGGTCAAAAAATCCGACGGCAGCTGGCTGATGTGCATTGATTATAAAGACCTCAACAAGGCCTGCCCAAAAGACAGCTATCCGCTCCCAGAGATAGACCAGAAGATCGAATCCCTGCACGGGTTCCGCTGAAAGTGTTTCTTGGAAGCCTACAAAGGCTACCACCAGATCTTGATGAAAAAAGAGGACGAGGAAAAAACGGCGTTCTACACAGACCACGGAACTTTTTGCTACCAAAAGATGCCCTTTGGATTAAAGAATGCAGGCGCCACATACCAACGGTTGGTAGTGTTGGATTAGGTGTCTAAGCCATGACTTTACAACTATATTTATCTTGTTAATTGAAGCAAAGTCCATTTGGGTTGCCCTCATAGCTGGAGGTCAGGATAGAGTTCAGTAGAGTAAAAGGTTGATTTATTAATTGTGTAATAAATCAATAGAATTAATTAAATGGTTTATTAATATATTAATATTAGAAACTGTAATAATTAATTGAGATTTAATCTAGAATTAATTGGATTTAATTTAGTGATTAAATTAATTAATTAAAAGTGTGAGGACTAGTTGAATAACTGGCAAAGAGAAGTCCAGGGGCCAAAAGTGGCGCCACCCTTGGAGACTTCTCTAGGGTTGGCGAAAACCCTAATTAGGGTTTAGGGATCTGGTCCAAGTGGTCAACAGGCTTGCCCACTTGGTGGCTCCTTAGGGTTTCAGGTGTAACCCTAGGAGGCTATAAAAGGAACCCTCTGGCTCCCCATTATTCACGCCAACTTCAACCAAGATTACTCTGCTGGACTGTCTTCTCCATTGCTGTGGGTATGACTTGCATCTGAGGCAGGATACTTTTGTTGCTAGCTTCAAGAACAAGATTCAAAGGTTGGTTCTTCTGATTTAAACTTTAGAAATAATTGTTGGCCTTTAGATATTAGTTTATTATCTTCATAGAAGAAAACATAGATCTTATTAGGGTTGCATGTGAACCATAGGATTTTTTGTGTTCATTGTTTGCTAGAAAACCCTTCAGTGGTATCAGAGCCATAGGCTGTTTTCTTATGAATTGATACAAACTGCTTAGATGTTTTTTTGCTTGAGTGTTTTTGTGATAAACCCTCTTGGAATAGCCTCAATTTCGTGGCTTAGGCTAGGGTTTCCTAACCCTAGCCGCCACCCCTTTTGTTTCCCTTGATTTGCTTGATTTGCTGCCTTAAATAGTTGGTTGTTGTTTTGGTAATTATTGGATAATTAAATAACTGGAACCCCTTATTCTTGGTATGTAAATTTCGAAATCTAGGGATTAATATATGCAATTAATTTGATTAATTTTGTGATGCCTATATTTGATTTAATTAGTTTAGTTAATTGTTTAATTAAAAGATCAATTAAATCAGCTTAAAGAATTAATTAAATTTTCGAAAAATAGTTTAAAATTTGCGAAAATTATGAGAAAATTAATTCTAAAATATTTTAATAAGATTAAAATATATCTTATATATTTATGATTAAAAGTTAATTATTTATATATAAGAAAATTGGTTAGTCTTACCGCAAGTAGGCCTCATTCACAAAATTGTCCTATAAAGAGGGTATAAGGCGACTAACTATAAAAAGTTAGTCTAATGGGTATCTACTCTTACCCACCGCTCTCCTGGTCAGTCGAGTGTCGTTAGCCGAACGGGTTTGATAGAACCGCTAAGCCTCTTAAAAGTATAATGATATAATTGAAAGTACTAGAACCTCAAACAAATCCCAATCTAGTTACTTTAGGTTTAAAAAATGTGAATTGGTGCTAATCCATGGAATTGCACATTGCACTTTGTGGAACGTTGGTGGAGCGTGTGTGGTTTACCGGCACGCCAACATGGGTCCGCAAAGAGTTGCAATGGGTTTCTCGATTTTGTCATTATTAACGGAGCGTGTGTGGTTAACCGGCACGTTAATTAGAGATGACAATTGACTTCGAGAGTACCAAGCTAATTTGCATGGTTATTCACACCCGGTTTGTGATCCTCGGCATCCCAGTCACAAACAGTGGGGCACATCCGAGACTAAACATGCCATTGAACAGTTCAATGTGTCTCAACAGATCTAGGAATTTCATAAGATGAAATTGATAAGTGCATTATCTACCTTAATGACCATTGTGTTGTGATTACGGCATCCCTTTTTGCACCATAGTTGGGGTATTTTGGGTCCTAGCCTTAATAAATAATAAATTGGGTAATTATTTAAAAGGATAAATTAAACTAATAAATTCTGTGTATTGTAGATGTCTGAATCAAGTGTCTATTCTCCTCCCTCTCCTCCTTCACCCATTTCTGAGAGCATCAGAAAGCACCTGCTAAATATGGAAAGGCTGACTGGTCTTAACTATATGGTATGGCTTCATACATAGAGAATAGTTCTCTGTTTTGGTGGCAAGCCATATCTGACTGAGTGTCCGCTCCCCAGAGCATGACATCACATAGTAACTTGTGGTGAGCTTGACTCCTTGATTATTAAGTCAAGGAAAGTTCGTTGCCTAATATTATTGATCATTGACCCCGAGTTCCGCAGGAATTTAGAATTCCTGGGGTCAGATAAGTTAACACAGCTAGTTGTGGAAAGGTTCCATGAACTGGTTGAGAAAGGACGAACTAAGATCTTCAAAGAGTTTGAAGTGTGCAGGAAGTAGAACCAGTTCACATGTTCTCAATACTGAGAGAAACATAGGTGAACTGTATAAATTTGGTCCCCTTTTGATCGGGAGTTAAAGCATTAGCTCGACTCGCTGATCCGTTCATCCTGATGTACAGGAAGGAAAACCAGATAAGACAATCGTGGACATGCATTCAATGTTGACTCTGTATGAGTCGTTCATAGAGAAGCATAGTTCCATTGATTCAGCTGCTTCGGGATTGAGTCCAGTAATAGGACACATCAAGAAATGATCCAGATCATCTGGACCGGTTCCTCAATGGTTCAAACTGGGAATCCACAGGGTGGGACACAGTCATGGAAAGATTGGAAAATGCTCCGAAGCCGAACAGTTTGGCAACTCAGGAATATCTTAAAACTCAGAACACCTGATCCTTAGTTCCTTGATACAGGATGTGTTTCTCACATTTGCTCTGTATGCATGGACTCTGTAGGATGTGAGATGTTGTTGCATAGGAGCATATTCAGATTGGATCTGAAGCTCATGCAGGTTTAGAGTTTAGTTAGATGTTGAAATCGTGTTATTAGCTTATTAGATGCGTATGACATTGTCTATCATATGATACATTGTTCAAGGATTTTGTTTTAATAAAATTGTCGATTTTCTTTTAACACATGTTGTTTGAAATATCCTTGAAATGTTGTATGATTATGTTGAATGCAAAATTAGTAATAACCTGAATGTTGAATACATCCAAAGTGTTTGGATTTTAGGAATTGTGTTCTTTCATGATTGTTAAGATAAATGTCATAAGAATCAATTCAACCAAAGGTCTAGTTGGACAGGACATTGGAATCACCTGACTTAGAGTCACTTGATGAGTTGAGTTCTTAATGTGTAAAGAAATGAATCAACCAAAGATCCAGTTGGATAGGACTTTGGAATCATTTGAGTTAGAGTCAGATGATGATTAAGTTCTTTATAAAGCACATGTGGCAAGAAATGAATCACCCAAAGATCCAAAGGATAGGATTTTGGAATCAGCTGACTCAGAGTCAACTGAAGATTGCAAGTCTCGAACAGAATTAACAAAGTCATAAGTTTACATAGAGATGTAAAAGAGATTGAGATTAGAAGCAACGAACACATCAGTTGCTGTGTATTGCTCGAATCTCCGAATAGAACACAATTGTTTGTACTTCACAATATTTTTCAGTCGGTATGACGAATATGACCTCGCTTATCAGAATAAGCGATTGGATTGAATCCTTGAACAGTTTAAGGACTTCAAAGGAAGTACGAGATCCACAGAACCTGAGTGACAACATAAACTGGGGAAAATGTTTCACAGTTTATTCTCTTCCAAGAACATTAATAGTTATAATGTGTCTTAGGGAAGATGATGGAGCGTTGGTCGAAAGAGTTCGATCCTCGATGTATGAGATATATTGCCAATTAGTTTCCCGTAAATCATACACAAAACCAGTCAGACCATATAAACCATACTCCAACCACATCTTCGACTAAGTAGGTTTGCAGACACTATCTGAAATGTAAAGCTGGGATTGTCCCACTTGTACATTAAAGGTCCAGGGTCTTGTAGTGTTCATCCGAACCTCATGACCAGCCTGAACCTAATCAGATGTGTCGTTTCACTGGCTATCCTGCTGTACCTGGAAGAGAAAGAGCTCTTTTAGAAAGAACTCAGTTTCTAAGGAAACAGTGGGAGTTTGGGACAGTCCTGAATGTGTTCAGGATTAGCCAAGTGAAATAACCTTTAGTCATCGCTAGGCTTAGAGCAGAAATCCGATTTCTGTTTTAATACTGACATAACCTTCTCTTGACCAGTAGTACTGATCACCGTCATAAGTAGTTATGATCGGGGTGACATACCGAATAGTGGTAAAACACTATAGTTGGTACGGATTTTCAATCCGACTACTTGGAAGCATTGGTGAGCCCGGTTGCTGCCAATTAAGAGAACCTTAGGACGAGATACAGTCTATGTGACAGTTTGATTGATTTTACAACTGGTCTTAAAACCAGTGGGAGTAATCATCAAAAGAAACCAACATGGACAGAAACGTACCTTCAGAGCATCTGGTTGAGTGAGACGATACTCAGAGTCAAGTAATTGACTTCGAGAGAAGCGCTCTCAATAGAAGATGAAATCCGAAAGGATACTGCATAATGTAAGTCATTAGTGGAGCGCGTGTGGATCACCGACACACTAATGAGGACTCACAAAGAATATGCCAGTATAAAGGTACATGGGCCCGGGATTTCCCCGCGGGCATCTCGCAAGAAAGGATATTCAGATTCTCAAAATATGCCAAAGGATTGGATTTTGAAAAGGGGCTGAAAGATATCCATTAAGATGTCAGAAAGGTTTGGATTCTCAAAATGTGCCAAAAGTTCTGGATTTTGTGAATAGTCCATAACCGTGTCAAAGCCAGTGGGAGTGTTGCTGTTACATAATGTTTCTAGGAAACGTCTCTTTTCATTACAAAGTGTAATGACTTGGTGATAAGAGACGGATCGCTATGAAAGACTTAATAAGAGATACGGCATACTCAGGTGGTTATAAACGTCTATGAGATAGATCAAAACTCTGCCAAGATGATCTTGATGAGACTCAAGATGCATATCTCAGGAAAATAGTTGCCTATCATTGCAAGGTGTAATGATTTGGCATAAAAAGAAGGTGCAGCATACTCACATAATCCATAGACATCTATCAGATAGATGTTGTCATCAGTATGGACCTGGTCATAATAAGCATGATCTTGATAAGATTCAAGATGCATGAGAAAAAGTCTCCGAAAGGATACAGTTATTAAAAGTCATGACACAAGGATTATAAGTAAACCTAAGATTCCAAAAGAGTTTGGAATAGGACTGGATCGAATCCAACAAGTTTCTTGGATCGATCAGAAGTGTCATGAACATGTCTTGATGACTTAATGCTTAGAGCATACTGAGTCAGATTCAGGATATGACCTGGCTGGGAATACTTAATGGATTTTGTACATACATGAGAAATCATTGGAAAATGATTAGGGGTGAATGTTGATTTGAAAAGAGTTTTTTCAAATAAGGACTTAATGGTTAAAGAATTTCGTTGGAATTCCGATGGAGCGCGTGTGGCTTACCGGCACATTGAAACACCTCGAAATAGTCTTAGGGTGCAGTCATGTGGACTAAAGATCCCGAGAACCATGGAAAGTCACAGTACATAGAATGGAGTTGTTAGTGAGAATGACGGTATGACCAAAATTGAAATATCATCGGATGGATATC
Source organism: Cichorium intybus (assembly GCA_023525715.1). Taxonomy (NCBI): domain Eukaryota; kingdom Viridiplantae; phylum Streptophyta; class Magnoliopsida; order Asterales; family Asteraceae; genus Cichorium; species Cichorium intybus. The sequence continues at coordinate 3,674,499 of JAKNSD010000049.1, read as the reverse complement.
CGATCGGATAAAGTGTATAAATGTGTAACATTTGAGTACATAAAAAGAGTGAAAGGTCAAGTAGACATAGATACATAACACGAATTAAATAGTTTAAAAGGAATCTAGAAACCGATAATAGTTTATGTAAAATCCGACTTGGTGATTACCTCGTGGAGACTTGGTAATTAGGCAATAGTAGCCACCAGTCAGATTTTAAGTTTCAATTTTGCATGTTTCACTTCCCGAATAATTTGATTATTCAAAAGGTCCACAGTCGCTCAATACTTTTCGGGAGTAAGTATGAACAAAGACTGTCGTGAATTGGTTTGTAGATTGTCTAAGGAGTTAGACATTGCAGTAAGACTGCTACAACGTTCATGAGTACTTAGAAATAGAGATTTGAGTATTGGATAAACCTGCGCTCAATAGATTGCTTCATGGATTACATCACGAGCAATGTTGAGACGATAATATCGTATGATCTTAAAGTGGAGACATATGAGTTGAAATTTACGAGTCGGTTGTGCATTGATGATGCGAAACGCATCGGTAACTCGATGTTATAAAACGCATTGTTGTGTACGATTTGATAAGTAAAAGACACAACCATATGAGTCAAAGCTTATTCGTTCCTTGACCCTGATGGGAAACAGATATCTGTAGGCCGCTCGATGATTTTGAAGTTGACTAAAGTGCTGGCCAGCCGAGACTAAATTGATGTGTTCAATTAGAAGTCTGAAAGTCATAAGCAGAATCGGAAATCAGGAAACAGAGTATCGGACAGAGATTGATCTCAATCCATGTCTCGTGTCTGGAAATATCTTGTTGGACGAAGGATCATATGATCACTTATCTTTAGACGGAACTGACTATGTCAGAGTTCGGCAGCAGTTTCTAGGAAGCTGCAGGTTGTTTATTAATCAGAAGATAAATTAAAGTCATAGACTTATCCAAGTGGGAGACTGTTGGATTAGGTGTCTAAGCCATGACTTTACAACTATATTTATCTTGTTAATCGAAGCAAAGTCCATTTGGGTTGCCCTCATAGCTGGAGGTCAGGATAGAGTTCAGTAAAGTAAAAGGTTGATTTATTAATTGTGTAATAAATCAATAGAATTAATTAAATGGTTTATTAATATATTAATATTAGAAACCGTAATAATTAATTGAGATTTAATCTAGAATTAATTGGATTTAATTTAGTGATTAAATTAATTAATTAAAAGTGTGAGGACTAGTTGAATAACTGGCAAAGAGAAGTCCAGGGGCCAAAAGTGGCGCTACCCTTGGAGACTTCTCTAGGGTTGGCGAAAACCCTAATTAGGGTTTAGGGATCTGGTCCAAGTGGTCAACAGGCTTGCCCACTTGGAGGCTCCTTAGGGTTTCAGGTGTAACCCTAGGAGGCTATAAAAGGAACCCTCTGGCTCCCCATTATTCACGCCAACTTCAACCAAGATTACTCTGCTGGACTGTCTTCTCCATTGCTGTGGGTATGACTTGCATCTGAGGCAGGATACTTTTGCTGCTAGCTTCAAGAACAAGATTCAAAGGTTGGTTCTTCTGATTTAAACTTTAGAAATAATTGTTGGCCTTTAGATATTAGTTTATTATCTTCATAGAAGAAAACATAGATCTTATTAGGGTTGCATGTGAACCATAGGATTTTTTTTGTTCATTGTTTGCTAGAAAACCCTTCAGGTAGATCGGGTGTTCGCCTCCCAAATTGGCCGGAACATCGAAGTCTACGTAGATGACATGGTGATTAAGAGCAGGAGAGGCCCGGACCTACTAAAGGACATACGAGAAACACTCACCACCTTGGAGAGAACCAAAATGAAACTAAACCCATCCAAATGTACCTTCGCCGTGGAGGAGGGGCAATTCCTTGGGTACTACATCACCAATGACGGAATACAGCCCAACCCAAGCAAGGTAAAAGACTTAGTAGAAACGCCAACCCCAGCCACCCTGAGAGACATGCAAGGCCTGAACGAAAAACTGACAGCGCTGGGAAGATTCGTGGCAAAGTCGGTGGAAAGAGCAGTTCCATTGTTCAATACCCTAAAAGGTGACGTAAACAAAGGCGGCTTCAAGTGGACCCTCGACGCGGACAAGACGTGGCAACAGCTGAAGAAAGTCATGACCACCCTCCCAACGCTGTCCAGCCCCACCGCTGGAGAAACACTAGTGATGTACTTGTCTACCTCCAGAGAAGCCATCTCCGCGGTGTTGGTAACGAAACGGGGAGGCAGACAATCACCGGTATATTTTGTAAGTAGAGCCCTACAAGGACCAGAAATCAATTACCCGACCTTAGAGAAATTGGTCCTTACACTAATATACGCGGCAAGACGCCTGAGGCGGTACTTCCAAGCCCACAAAATCGAAGTAAGAACGAGCCAACCGCTCAAGAAAATAATGTTGAAGCCAGAAACATCAGGAAGACTAGCGAAATGGGAATTGAACTCGAAGAGCATGATATAGAATACCGCCCACGAGTAAGCATCAAGGGGCAGGCATTAGCAGATTTCTTGCTGGAAGTACCAGAAACCGAGGGGCGGCAATGCAATGCGATAACGGCCCCTAAAAAAGAAAACACAACCTGGAAGTTGCACACGGACGGCACAACCGGAAAAGAAGACTGCGGCACTGTGCTAATCCTCCAAAGCCCCCAGAATGAAGAAATGACGTACACGTTAAGATTCGACTTCTAGACCTCCAACAATGAAGCAGAATATGAAGCGTTAATCGCCGGACTGCGTCTTGCAGCAAGCAGCGGGGTTAAAGATCTGGAAGTCCTCAGCGACTCCATGCTGGTGATAAACCAAGTAAATGGAATATATGAAGCCCAGGACCCAAGGATGAAACGGTACATAGAAATGGTCGTCAACATGGCCAAGGCATTCAACTCGTTCACCATTAGGCAGATCCCAAGGTCGGAAAACCGGAGAGCCGATGCATTAAGCAAGTTGGCATCGACATCGTTCGACCACTTAACGAAGAAAGTACTGGTGGAGGTACTCAAAGAGCAAAGTATAGAAGAAACCCACGTGAAGGAGATAGAAAACGAAGCAACAGCATGGATGACCCCAATCATTGAGTATATCAAACATGGAATCTTGCCAGAAGACGAAGCGCAGGCCAGAAAGATCAGAATCAAAGCCCCACAATACTCCATAATGGACGGGAGGCTATACAAAAAAGGATACCTTGTCCCGTGGCTAAAGTGCATAACAAGTCGGGAAGGACAAGAACTGTTGCAAGAAACACACTCGGGGGACGCAGGGGCGCATGAGGGTGCGAGGGCACTAACTAGAAGAATACTACGAATGGGGGTGTATTGGCCAGAAATCTAACAAGACGCGGTGGAACTCACGAAGAAATGCGTTGCATGCCAGACATTTGCACCGGTACAAAGCTTACCCTCCACACAAATAACGAACATAACGGCCCCCTTGCCGTTTCATCAGTGGGGAATAGACATAGTGGGCCCTTTCCCAGAAGCGCGGGGAAAAGTGAAGTTCTTGATTGTGGGAGTAGACTACTTTACGAAATGGATCGAGGCCGAACCTGTGGCCAACATATCAGGAAGGTCAATAATCAAATTAATGTGGAAATCCATCCTCACGCGGTTCGGCACACCAAGAACCCTAATCAGCGACAACGGCCTCCAATTCGCAGAAAACCCCTTCAAAGGATGGTGTACTGACAGGCAAATCCACCAACGCTTTACTTCGGTGGCTCATCCGCAAGCAAATGGACAGACGGAAGTATCTAACAAAACAATAGTGAATGGGATTAAGAAACGGCTAGGTAAAGCAAAGGGGAACTGGGTGGATGAGATGCCCAATGTCCTATGGTCCTATAGAACCACTCCCAGAACAGGCACCCAGGAAACGCCTTTTAGCCTAGTCTACGGAACTGAAGCGGTCTTACCCCCAGAACTGATGATAACGTCACTACGAATCGCCAACTTCTCCCCAGAGCAAACTGACAAAGATCATCGACAGAATCTCGACTCACTGGAAGAAAAGAGGGAAATCTCCCTCCTACGACAAGCAACTCTAAAACACAAGGTAGAGAAGTACTACAATCAACGAGTAAGGGGAAGAGCCCTCAAAGTGAATGATTGGTTCTTGAGGAAAAACGAAGTAAGCCACGCAGAACCCCAGGGCAAGTTGGGCCCAACCTGGGAAGGACCTTACAAGGTCGTCGAAGCAAACCGCAATGGCTCGTACACTTTGGAAACAATGGAGGGAAGAGCAATACCCAGAACATGGAACATACAAAACCTAAGAAAATACAATTTCTAAGGAAGATTGATGAAGCAACGATGGCAACACAAAGTACCCTCTAGGGTCGTTTTCTGGAAAACTCGCACCAAAATGTATTGAAATCACGATTTTAGTTAAATGTTAAGGCTTCGATGGGATTATCACCCCGCCGAAGGCCATTTTTACTTTACTTATGAAGTTTCAAAACACTAGTGTCTTTTATCTCTTGCATGCATGCTTCAAATTCGCCTGGCGCCCCCAGCTGCCCAGCTGCCTTCACAGGACCTCGTATGCCTTTATCATGGCCTGGCGTACCCAGCGGCCCAGCTGCCTGCACAGTACTTCGTGTGCCTTTATCATGGCCTGGCGCCCCCAGCGGCCCAGCTGCCTTTACAGGACTTCGTGTGCCTTTATCATGGCCTGCCCCCCAGCGACCCAGCTGCCTTCACAGGACTTCGTGTGCCTTTATCATGGCCTGGCGCCCCCCAGCGGCTCAGCTGCCTTCACAGGACTTTGTGTGCCTTTATCATGGCCTGGCACCGCTAGCGGCCCAGCTGCCTTCACAGGACTTCGTTTGCATTAGCAAGATTTTGAGTACGTTCATATTGGCCTGAGTGTGCTTACAAGAAAAACAACATTTCCAAACAAGTCTGCAGGACCCTAAGCGATGCAGAGTAACAAATAAGAGCAATGGCAAAACAGCAACTCCACAGAAAAAGAAAAGCAGGATACCAAAGTAAAACATCCATTCACAAAAAAAGAGAGAAAAAGAGGGGGGGGGGGCACATATCATCCAGCCCCATTAGTTCAACAAGCGGCAAAAAACAACCGCAAACACCAAAGCAAAATATTGTCAACACAAGAGAAAACATTTTTTGAAAGTTACAACCATATCGAATTTGATTAAAAGAAAACCAACTAAACCACCAGCGAATCACCAGCAAGACCACCAAACCGCTACTCCTCCTCTTCAGACTTCAACATCTCTTTCAGCTCCTCCACACCAACTTGCCCAAGCTTCAACAACGTCGCATAATCCAGGGAGGCAAAGTCCTCGATAGCACGGCCCATCTCTGCCTCATAATCAGAGAATGAACTCCCACCTGCAACATCAGAGAGGTCCAAATAAGGGTTAGCACGGAGGCGAAGGCGCATGGCCTCCTCCCCGGCAGCATAGCATGTACGCTTGATTTCACCAATGCCCTGGATAAACTCGGGTTGGAGCATCACTTTCTCAATTACTCGAACAATACCCTCCCGTAACAACCACTCCAAATCCCCTTTGACCATCGCAAGCTCCACACTCCCAGCCTCCAAAGCCTTATCCTTTTCAGCAACGTCACAAACCAGGCTCTCGTTCTGGATGGCCAGACCCTCATTCAGTTGCTGAACTTTTTCCAGTTCAGCCTCACAAACACTCAACCTCTCCTCAACAAGCATCTTCTCCGAAACTGCTACCCTGACCCTGTCCTCATGCTCCCCAACGGTTTTCTCCAACACACTAACCTGCCTCCTCAGTTCTTGCTCAGAAGAGCGGAGGGCCTCCAAGTCCCGATCGGAGGAAATAAACCTCTGCAGGCGCCTGGCCCCAGCAGCAAACATGTACGCGCTCTGGGCGCAAGCAAATTGTAAAGCTGAAACAAGGGCATCGTTTGGATATAAATCCATGTCATTCTCAGTGGCTGACGGAAAAACATGAGCAACAAAGTCCAAGGCTGTCGAACGAACAGTCAGTCGAGAACCATTGACCAAACCCCAAGTCGGGGAGAAAGGAAGGGAAGAAAAGTCGGTCAAAACATGGCGACCAAGCGCCGACTCGACATTAGCCCCCAACCCAGCAACTGAACTCCCCTGCATCGCAGCTGCACCAACACCAATCGAACCCCCACTTTCCTGCACAGGACCCTCAGAAGCAACCCCTTTGTTCACATCAATCGTCAGCTCTTCGTCGCCACCAATGACCTTAGTCCCACCAACAGGCTCATCCCTCACCTGTGCTTCATCATCAGGGATTTGAATTACCTCTTCCTTATCACCAAAAACTCCCGCACTCCTCAGACTAGACAAAAGCTTACGACGGCTGAGACGCCGAACCGGCACAAGATTGGCCGACGCATCAACCGGATCCACAGAACCTTCACCAACCTTACGTTTGCCCATCCTCATAACAGCTTCAACTATACCCTCCTTACTATCCTTCACCGATTCACCAGAAACAGTAGGACCTTGGAAAGAGGACGTACCTACACTCGCATCAACCAGCGGTGACCCCCCGGCAGTGTCACCCTCCTCGTGTCCCCTAGTGCTCGGAGTATCGTCAGCATGAACATCAGAAAAACCATGGAATGTAAACGAATCAAGCAGTTTGTCTACCAGGTCCACCTCACGGTACTCCAGCATCCCAGGGTACTTGTCAGCCAACACATTAGTTAAGGCAATTGGACGAGCGACACCTGGGAAAACAACGTTCATACCTCAAAATACGAAAGAGAAGGGAAAGAGAAACGAAAGACGAAAAGAAACACAGACAAAGGCATACCTTTCACCATAGAAAAGAATTCAGGCATTTTCCCTCTGGCCCTCCACGCCGGACTCAACCCTCCACCAACAAGGATATATTCGGGGTAATCGTCAGGCGCAACGTGAAAAGCGTTCAGAATCGCCACAGTATCGCAGTTGTGGGCATACAATACCGGAGCCAGGTCCTTAACTCTGCCACGACGAACAAACATTTTCCCGACTCGGCTCTCATTAACCCACAACCACTTTTCCATCCAATTTTTTGGAGAAGCTTTCTCCCCAACCAAAACATGAATGGACCGCCCCCGAGAATAAAAGGTATACCCCTCACTCGCTTGCGAAAAGCGGAAGTAGTGCTTGAAGACGAAATAGTCGGGCGCAATTCCTAGAGCTCGGCAAAGTAACTCAAAAGAGACCACTTTGTTGACAGCGTTGGGAGCGAGTTGAGTAATAACTACTCGATCCCTTCGCAAGACCTCATCCATGAAATTACTGGTTGGAAGACGATACCCAGCATCGAAGGTTTTAACGAATATACCCACTTTCCCCGGAGGGGGATGATAAAGCCCGGCACCATCGGTAGGGTACAACATGCCGTCGTCATGGCAAAACCCATACCGATCGACAAGTTGCGCCCATTGTTCGTCAGTCGGAGGAACGCCAACGTCGAGCGCCATGAAACCAGAAAGAACGAAGATGGCGAAAGAAAAAGGGGGGGGGGAGAAAAGTAAATGAAATCACGAAAAAAACCCAGCAATCGGAAAAAAGGAAAACCGCAGAAGAAGTTATATAGCCAGGTGATAACGTATCATGGAATACGGACTGGCAGAGCTCCGTCGACCCAGATCCTCGAGCGCTGCCCCACAGCGCTGGACTTACTTAGACGCACCCCACAGCGCCAGCAACCACTTCTCTGGACTGTTTCCTCCATAACAACTTTCCCTCAGAGCCAAGGGCGACAACCTGCGAGAAAGGCTGACACATACATGCGACAAAAGGTGTACACGGCGCACTATCCATGCTCCTCCCGTACACCTCCTGCACCATGATCGCGTACCAGGCGATCATCCAATCATTCCCCAAGCCCGCTGGGGGACTGACACCGATGTCCCCAAAAGCAGGCCCAGCCTCAGGTATAAAAGGCCAAGGGGCCTTTAGGTAACCCTTAAGCTCTCAAGACTGACGCATTATACCTTCCAGAGATACTCACTCCTAAATACTCCACTGACTTGACCGTCGGAGCGCCCTTCCGGGATCGCCTCCCGGAGCACGACTAACGGTCGTTTCCCTTTTTGCTGTGACTTCAGGCATACAAGACCGCCGGAGCTACTACCTCCTGTTACCCCAGAGTCTGAAGTCGCAACATTTGGCGCCATCCGTTGTGTGACTAACACAACCAACCCTTGAGCAACACGACCATGACGGGCGGAGAAAGTAGCGGTGCTTCACCAAGTCCGGTGAGGCCCATGGCTCCACTGGACAACGTTGAAACACCCACGGTCTCCTCCGCCGTAGCAGCAACGGCACCACTAACAACGCTTCCATTCCTACCATGGCAACCATCAACACCTATCACACCGGTGTCACAAAGCATGCATTTCCCACCACCCTACGTACCCATGTCGTTACCAACCACAACGCAAACCATGTTAGCACCGATAATGAGCGCTAACCCTCCATTGGCAACCTTCACCACCACAACTCAAACGCCGACGACGGCGCACACCATGCCATACACGGTCTCCATGCCACCTTTGACACCGGTAACACCTTTCCCTCATTCTTACCTAACGTCATCAACGGGAAGCTATCACCCCAAACCTACGTTTCCAACCTCTCAACCATTTCCCTATACACCATTTCATCCGTATATACCAATGCCAAGAGGCAACCAATCCCCATTCATAAAAGAACTGCTAAACTATGAGATACCAAGCACGACCAAGCTGCCAACCCTCAAAACATATAACGGAACTACTGATCCCGACAGCCACATAGACACGTACGAATGGGACATGCAGTCTCTAAAGTTGGACGAGAGGTTTTGGTGCACATATTTCCCAACAACATTGGACAGCAACGCAGGGGCCTGGTTCAGAAGCCTAGCCCCAAACAACATCCACAACATCGAGCAGTTAAAGCAACAGTTCTTAACAAACTTCATGCAACTACGAAAATACAGAGGGGACAACAGTGCAATCATAGGGTGTAAACAACGAGAAGGTGACACGCTTAGGTCGTCCTGCGGTCAAAAATAAGAGAAACCTAACACACACACTAGCACAGTGGTAGTCAGGGTCGATCCGCAGGAGCTACGTGGTCAGATCAGATGACAGATTACCAACTATAGTGTCACGCTATAGTCGGAGGACTTTAGTTTCCAAACCCTTGCCACTAAAACTCAAAAATCCTAAACTAAACAATCCCAAAACAAGCATAGACTAAGCTAAGCTTCAAACCAAACCTAGTTACTTTATGAAATCAGAAGTGCATCTCTAATTCAGAAGTAAACAAAGGCATCCAACAATCCAAACATAAACCAAAACAAGGCATAAACTAAACCAATAACTAAGATCCAATGGGACAGTCGCTGGCTAAGGTTCAAACCTAAAAGACTAACCTAATTGGCTACTGAAATTAGCAAGGGAAAACAGTCCAACAAGGTCAAATCAAACATCCAATAACAATCCAAACATGCCAAAACCAAAATCAACCATTAAAACACCGAAAAATCAAGATTACTTGTAACCAAATGATTCTCATTAACCAAAACGAATTCCACAGGTACAAACAGTAACCAAATGATTCAAAAACATAAACTAAAGCCTAATATCAGTGGTTGTCACTCCCAAAGATACTAGCTAACAATTACTCACTATCTAGCTAAATGAAAATAAATTCTAAAACATGAAAATACCAATTAAGAGGTTGCTGATGCTTAATCACGGAGTCAAAGAGCCTTCAGGTCATTTTTCCACCGGGTCTTTGCTAGGGTTTTCGGCTGTAATTGGCTCCATTTATAGTTGCAATTTTCCCGCAGCCGCGTCGCGCAATTAAGTAAACCGCGGCGCGCATAGGACTTTATCCCTGTTTCTTCAGACTTTGAATTTGTTCCACCGCCTTGTATCCGCGTCGCGCCTTCTTGATTCCCGCGGCGCGTGCACGTATTTTTCTGATTTTATCTTCTTCTCCAAACTTTCTCCAATTTGCACGCTTTTGGTCCCTGTTTTCATTATTTTCTTCCAAACAAGTACTGGCACGAAAAGTGAGAATACCACGATATATATGATATAATTTCACTAAGAATAGGGCTCAACAACGACTAAAATATGTAATATCACTAGGCGTTGTCAAACACCCCACACTTGTGCCTTGCTTGTCCCCAAGCAAGAGAGTTTTTAATAAATTCTAACTAAGACTCAAACAATTTTTGACTGTGTTCAGTTTCAAAGCTTATTGCCTCAAGAGTTAGAGTGAAATAGTTCACGAGAACCAAATCAGAATGTTCTTTGGAATTCATGGCTTTCTAGAGAACCCTTGATTACAAATTTTCTGTCCACAATGAAGTGTACTTACTCATTCAGATTCTAAAGGTCATTAAGGAATTGTCCATGACTTTCGATGTTATCCGTGTAGCGAGCTTTCAAAAATACCATCCCAAACCAGACGATCTTAGGTGGTAAGGTGCATAAGTGCCTCTTCGAGGCCACCCTTTTCGGACCTACCGGCTCGAACAACAAAGGCTACAGATTGACATTTCCTTCCTAAATTCCAATCCTAAAACAATCCAATCGTCTAACTCCTAAAACTCAACTTGTTTGACTAACTAATAGCATCATCACAACTAAAGAGTATCTCTTGAAAAAATATTATTGCTATGACAATCATAAACCATTCGTTTCAAAATTACAATTTAGTAAAATTTTTGAAAAAGTTGGTAAAAAAATTTTAAAATTGGTATTTTCTGCAAAAATTTCAAAAAACTACTCTTTCGACCGTCCACACCCCACACTTAAAACCGTACAACGTCCCCGTTGTACATAAAAATATTTTAGAACAAGGGAGAAAGAGTTACCCCTTTGGACGGTAGACTTCTTGGTTGGTACTCGGTATCACAGGTACAAATTCGAACAAAAAGTGTCATTGATTTCGCATCTGGAGTTGTGGCGTAACAGTGAACACGCCGGTGGTCAAGACAAGTGGAGGGGGCACGGTGACCCCACACTTGTCTGAGACAACTCCTCTCCAATTTGGTATAACATGCATAACTCAACAAAACATTAAATGCAAACAGATAAATAAAATACACACAAGCAAAAAGATAATTACACAAGAATCTAAATGTATGTGTTGCGGATGACCGCGGCGCGTGATGGAAGGACACGCGTCACGGTAATTTCATGAGTTGAAATCAACATCGAATGGGAAAAGACGCGTCGCGGTAGTATAATGGTGCCGCGGCACGGTAATTTCAACAGATTACTGTAATTTCAAAACTCACAAGAAACAATTCAACACACAAACTGTAACACCCCATCTTACATACACCTAAAATGGTGTAATAAATTATAAAACGTTGTGAAGTAAAAATCAGCTTTCAATCTTCGTCTTTAACCATTTCCAAACTCACAACTCCACACTTTAAGGTGTTTGAACTTCACATGATGTAAATGATACTTTTCTAACAACAAAACACTTGTAATTGAATAATTTCCGTCACTTTTAACATAACCCATACTAATAATCATATAACATAGCTTTAATCATCTTAAATTCCTAGATTCAATCCTTAACAACAACAATTAAACATCAAACAAAATTTTCAGCTTTGAATATATTAACTTTTTCACATAATCAAATGATTCTTGATGTCTTTGAACCCATTAAAGTATATATATATATATATATATATATATATATATATATATATATATATATATATATATATATATATATATATATATATATATATATATATATATATATATATATATATATATATATATATATATATAAGAAATTGACTCTCATTTCAGCAACTATTCACGAATTGCTATGATTATTGTTCAATAAACAACTTAGGGTTCCAAAAGATTACCTCATTCTGTCCATAGTGTAGGAGATAAAAGCTTTGGGTTGTTCTACTCAAGAAATCGGACCAAAGGAACAACCCCGACCACCATCACACCAAGGTGACCTCCGCCGCCGCCTCTGGCGTTAATCCCGACCACCACCAACGCATCACTGTGTCCCTCTGTCGCTTCGTCACCGTCAGACCTCCGTCTGATCAACATCGTCGACTGGTAGCAGCGCCAGCAGCGACCTCATGCTGTTGCTTCCTCTCGATTCATTAGTCTCTCACTCGATATCCGACTCCATCTTTCCCCTTTCCCGTTTTCGTGTTTTTGTGGAACCCAAGAAACCCCAAATCAATTTTCTCCTTACTGAAATCATGCACACGGGAAAATAATTCAAATATATGATTTTTACTGGTGAATGTTGTAGAATGTCCAAAATGCCCTTAAGTTACTTTGCCTTAGAAAAATTTCCTGCATTTATACATTATTTTTACTAATCTTTGCATAGTCACAACTTCTGCATACAATACCCGTTTTTAATAAACTTTATATCTTTATAAAGATAGGAATGCACTTTACATTTTCTCCTTACTGTCTTAAGGCTGAATCTCTCTATATTTTCCGCTACAGTCCCTCAAACATGGACACTTGGCTAATTTTTATCACTTTTTGATCATCTTTAATCCGTCATAACTTCTTTGTTATGAATCCAAACCACCCAAATATTTTTCCTATATTATTATTACATCAAAATCTACAAAAGTCTCCTTTATGACTTTTTCCCAATTTCTTAAAGATTTTTAGATGTTAATTTTTAAAGATTTACAGTTATTCTTTTCACTTTTAGTCCCAATTTTCCATTTTACCCCTCGGGTCTTTAAATCAAATTTCCAAATGAAATAATACTTCATGATGACTTAATAAGAGGTCTTAAAGCCCAAGTTTCCATATTTTCACATTCTTTGACGATTTTGGCCTTCTGTATACAATTAAAATCGTTTGGACATCAAACTTCTTAACATCAAGATACTTACCTTAAAATCCTTATTTCATATATAAATATTTAGGTTGTCACAAATATCTACCCCTTAAAAGGATTCCGTCCTCGGAATCACTCCATGTGAAGCAACAAAACTAGCAACTACATAATTGCATGGGAATTTAAACTATTGCAAAGTCTTTAACAAAACTCTTGCTTCGAATTCTCATTGCCTTGTGCAATCCTTGTTTTAATCATTCCTTATTATTCATCTTCAGTTCTCGTGCTTTCATTATCTAGCTCATAATCACTAAGATGCATTCCATTTGAAACCTACATAACTTCCTTAATTACATTACATAGTAAGTTTGACTTTCAAAGTCAACATGTGATTCAATTACTTTCTCCTCGCTACCTAACACTCAAACAAGATTACTTCTTCAACATCGCTGTGTTCCAATAATCGAGTGCATCACTATTCACACAATAGAGCTTTGGACTTAATTATCTAAAATAACATTCTACTTTACTGTTCATACTTAGCTTCCAATCATTAGACTTTATTTCCACATGTCTTCCTTTACTTTGTGTATTCTTCCTTCTTCTTTGGCTTTAACCAACAACTTAATGATTCCATAAGAATAATTTACCTTTATACAATTATCAATTAGATGTTCTCATTATTAGCCAATTAGTCTTTATACATTACTAAGTCCCAATCTCATTGACTATTCGATTTGGTCACTCTGCTTGCACCAATGCTACATTGGTACTACTAGAGTTAACTAGGGGTTCATATACTTCTTTCAAATTCACATATAGCACAATCCAATCATTATACATGTCTCTTTGCAACGATGTATTTCAATATTAGAATTCTAACATTTCGTACAAATTCTTTATGGAGAACTACACTTCAAGTATCATACAATGTCCCTAGACACTCCTGACCTGCTTGCTGAACTTAATTCAACATGTCTCAAGACTTATATTTGCACCATTTTATAAAGACAATCATCAAACGACTAAGCATCTAAATCTTCACATCTACCCCTTAAAAGGAAAAAAGGGTATTTTCTTTTAAGGGCCAGTTCTCTATATTATTACTACATAGCAATAACTTATTACTATTAATCTATTTTCACTTTACATTTATCTTATAACAACTTTAGACATAAGTAAGATCTTGATTTCCATTCATTATTAACCAATTCCACTCGTGATGCAATCAGATTACTATGTTGTTCATCATTATACGAATAAACTATCTTGCCAAGAGTCGCATCATCTTTAAGACAAATATATGGTGAGAAACTGGTGACTTCATCACAGTTCATGAAAGACCTTACAAGCTATCTTCATCCTCGTGTTAGTTCTAGCTTACTAACAAGGCAATCTTACTCATCTAAACATGATCATAACATGCTCTTATAATAAGCTTAATAAGTTGGGAATTGACAACTTGCATCTTGAACCATCATATTCAACTACTGAGTATATATATTATTATGCCTCAATAATATAATATACACTCACCAACAACGACCATTAGTTGCTAGTATAAACTTGTTGCAAAATCTTCACATGTCTCAATTTCCTTCTTGAATATCAAAATCAATTGATCATGCTTAAACACACCAAGAAAAATGAGCTTCAGCATACTACGCCTTACTTCACGATATTCAACTTCCAAATCTTCTGTAGACACTGACACAGGCCGTGTCAAGGGGAACACAGGCCGTGTTCCGCCTACAGACCACCTTCTGTTTGCCTGCACAGACAACACGGGCCGTGTCAGAGGAAACACGGGCCGTGTTTCATCTACAGACCCATTTCATCTTCCTGTACAGCTTTTAGTCTTTAATCTGCATGGTTTCAGCTCAATTCTGATTCAATGGAAGGTGAAAATGTTATATTTAGAGTATTTATAAGCCTCCTAAACAACACTTATTACCCCATAAACACTAGAATTAACCAATCTTCCCAAATCCCAAATTCTAGGGTCTTTGAACAAAATTCTCAATTAAAACTTTACCACTTTTATCAATTTTAATTATTTCATGTTCTTCCAGTATTTCAACTATTTATCCTGACTTCATATACTTATAATCACATTATAGTAAGGTAAAATACTTAAGATCTCATAATCTTTGACACTTTTCCACTTTTCATTTCTATCTCATTCGGGTAACTTACTTTGTTATATTACTCATTATAGCATTATACTTATGACTTAACAATTTGCTCCAATCATTAAGTGCCTTTACTTGTCATATTTCCTTCAGGTTTGGAAGTCACGACTTCCCATTTCTTAATCTTATTCTTTCTTCTTATTCTTATTTTCATTTCTGTCTTTGATTCCTTATCTAATACTTAGTTAAGTATTCAACTTTCATTTTATAATAACATATCTGATCACAGCTTTTAGTATACATACTTAGATCCATTGGCTGTCCATGAGAGACACACGATGCTACTTCCTTCAATCTTTCTTCTTTACTCTTTTTATACAATCATTGGGTTTGTCTCAAATTACAAAACCCAGCTCATTACAGTTTACATTTCCAGCTAAGTGTTTTCATACCTCTTTCTTACACAAGTTTATTCATATATGTAATTATATTTTTCAATCTTTCTTTACTTCGGTCATTGTGCGGACACAACTAAAATCTTGATTTCATAATCTTAATTTGTTTCCGTTAGACAACGGAATCCTTAATTACTCAATTTTGGAAGATTTGGATAAGTTATCTATATTTCTTTTATTTCACATTCCCCAACTGGTAGATGTATTATCATCATATTTTTATAATTTTCAGTCATACTTTAATAGTTTCAATCATACTTTTCTTAGTGTTTACCTTCATATTTCATCTTATTCTTGTTCATATATTTTATAGTTTTAGCTCATTCATATCATGTATCCCAGTTGTCTTAATTGTTCATTTTGAGTTTTCCCTACTCCATGGTACATACTCATAATATTATCCTTATTAACTTCAATCATCCTTTAATAGTTTTATTGATAATTGATTTTATTACATAGGTATATCAATCCTATGTCTTTCAAACCTTCTTTCTTCTTTTCCCTACTCCCAACATGAATCTCTTACCAGATTCCCAAGATTCCTTTGTGATTCCACCAAACTCAAATACATATCCTGTGGTTATGATAGTACGGGCCCATATTATTATAACCACCTATATATATTTGCTTCTGGTATCACCACTAGGTCTCCTGGTCCACTGGTTCAAGTTAACTTATAACTCTCCATCACTCTTGACTTGTCTTAGACTGATCGGCTTAACCATCCTATAGGTCTACAACATATCTTAGGATTTTAGGTTCAACAACCTATCTTACGATACATTCTATCATAACCCTTATTTTTCTGCTTACGGTCTTATCTTAAGTCCGTATTGTCTCTTCAACCTCACACAGTTTAAGCCTAGGTTCGAGTCTCGACACCTAATTCGGTTAAACCATGTCTCTGATACCAACTTGTAACACCCCATCTTTCATACACCTAAAATGGTGTAATAAATTATAAAACGTTGTGAAGTTAAATAAAATAAGAAATCTGTTCCTTCAAAATCTTTTTCTTTTAAACATTAAGCCATTATTTAAAACTTTGGTCCCAACAAAAACAAATAAGTTTAAAAGTATTTAAACAAGGTTGTAGAAGTCGCTAGGCGGTAGGCGGGCGGTCGACTGGGGCCTAGGACTAGTCGGTCTAGGCGAGGAGTAGTCGGCGCCTAGGCGGAGAGTACTAATTGTAACAAAATTTATTTTTTTAAATTTAGATATTACCTATATCCCTAAAAACTGAATAAATAAGTATAAAATTTTGCAAATCAAAGTGTTTAAATATGTAAGTCATCAAACATCAAAATGTTTAGACTCATTAATAACATTTTTTTATCATTTTAAGCATCGATAATTGTAACTTAGCCACCGATTATCATAATTAATGATATTTTTTAAATTTAAATTTTAAAATTTTAAAAATATTTTTTTTTGAGAATTTGATAATTTTTGAAATTTTTAAAATTTGAAAATTTTTGAAAATTTTGAAATTTGAAAAATTGAAAATTTTGCCGCCTAGAGCCGCCTAGACCCGCCCAGACCCGCCTAGCCCCGCCTAAACCCGATTTTGACCGCCGTTGACCAAATCCGCCTAGCTTGACCGCCTACCACTAATCGTAGGCAGAACCTGCCCGCCTAGCGCCTAGGCGCCGCCTAGGCGGCCGCCTAGGCCGACCTTTAGAACACTGTATTTAAACAACATTGGGGGTTACAGAATTCATATCAACACAACCATAGTAAACCTTAAAACATCACAGTGTTATGTCCCGTATTAAACTAACAATTCTACCGAAAATTCGGCATGACCTCTGGGCTATACAGATAAATCCATACTGACCCGACCCAATAATAAAAAGAATAGCCCAACAAAAATACGGGACATAGCCACACATGACAATATAACTATAAGGGTATACTAAACCATAAACAACTTGGTTCTCAACAATTCATATAATTATACCGTCTATAGGACAAAACTACCCTTCAATCTTCAATTCTATCTATAAAGCCTTAGCTTTCTTCTAAATCCATCACTTCTATCATCCAATGCCAATAATCCTGTTCCTGAGATACATAGCATTAAAACAAAATACGTAAGACAAATATGTCTCGTGAGATACATGGGTTTTAGACCCAAAACATTTGTAAACATAACATATAATATTTTCAAAACCTTTGTAATTAAGTCATGTATTGACACTTTCTGTTAAATAGTTCATAAACGAATCATATCATAAAACTTGTTATCAAAACCTTTATAATTGAAACATGTTTTCATTTTTGCTTGTAAAGCCTTTTCATAATAAATTAGATAACAGTCTTACCAACATAAAACTTTCATTACTTAAACTTGACTGAAATTTAATTATAACTGTATTTTTATACTTAGGGCATTAATCACCTTAAGTGATACCCCAAGTCTAGACTAGGATGGAAAGAACAAAATCAGTCCATCCTAGCATCATAAGCTATTGGACATCTACTTCGCGACGGGGTCGGTACCACCCCAGTAGATTCCTCTAGGTTCCCTTGTAGGAACATCATGGCCCGGGCGATAGTGGGTAATGTAACAACTTGCATTGCTGCATTCATTCATATACGAGTCATTTAAAACATAACATTACTTAGCATCAAAGTACTCATTTATAAACACATTAAGGCTAATGCCAAAACATCCTTTCATAAAACCTCATATGGCTAGATGCCAAGACTTACTTTTCAAAACATATTCAATTTAACATCAAATTATGCTTTAAAATCATAACAGTAAAATTTCATAAGTATGAGATGGATGATAAAACTTTCATATAGTCTCACATTAAAGAGCCATATAAAACTTTGTAAATACTTGCTAATTCAAGCTTTAAAAACCATTTGGAAAATCATTACTCATAAAACATTTAGCATGAGATTTAATATAAAACATTCAATATTTTAAACTTGTTGCTATGTACCCAGTAAAAATCCTCATGTACTCACCTCGGTAGCTACGTATGTCTAGCTACAAAGATCCACTAGCTCTTGACTCTATTTGCTTCCAATATCCTTCAACCTCTATTGATTTAATAAGAGGTTAGTACATACTACATAACTAAACACATAACCTTTATCAAACTATACATGAACTCTTTCTATACATTATCTAATTCCAAAGATTAGGTATAATTCATAAGACATAATAATCATATTGGACACTTTTACCCCTTTTTCGTCCCACTTGAATTAATTATAGCATTTCTTGGGTTTAACATGTACTTTAAGCAACTTTATAGTTCCAACATATTTATAATGCAATACTAATTGCTTAGATGTCAAAGTATTTCTTGTTTTACTCTTTTATGTCGCTTTAGCAAAATTAATTCAATAAAGTTTCTAAAAATAGAAACCGTTGACAAACACATTGTTTTTCATTCATAATACCTTAATTACATCCTTAATACTTCGCAGCATTACTCCAATTTCCTTTCATCGGTTGCACATATTTTTCAAAAGTTTAATACTTACATTTGCCAAAAATCCCAATTTATGGTCAAGTTTAACCAATTAAGAAAAATCAGCTTTCAATCTTCTTCTTTAACCATTTCCAAACTCACAACTCCACACTTTAAGGTGTTTGAACTTCACATGATGTAAATGATACTTTTCTAACAACAAAACACTTGTAATTGAATAATTTCCGTCACTCTTAACATAACCCATACTAATAATCATATAACATAGCTTTAATCATCTTAAATTCCTAGATTCAATCCTTAACAACAACAATTAAACATCAAACAAAATTTTCAGCTTTGAATATATTAACTTTTTCACATAATTAAATGATTCTTGATGTCTTTGAACCCATTGAAGTATATATATATATATATATATATATATATATATATATATATATATATATATATATATATATATATCAGAAATTGACTCTCATTTCAGCAACTATTCATGAATTGCTATGATTATTGTTCAATAAACAACTTAGGGTTCCAAAAGATTACCTCAATCTGTCCATAGTGTAGGAGATAAAAGCTTTGGGTTGTTCTACTCAAGAAATCGGACCAAAGGAACAACCCCTGACCACCATCGCACCAAGGTGACCTCCGACGCCGCCTCTGGCGTTAATCCCGACCACCACCAACGCATCACTGTGTCCCTCTGTCACTTCGTCACCGTCAGACCTCCGTCTGATCAACATCGTCGACTGGTAGCAGCGCCAGCAGCGACCTCATGCTGTTGCTTCCTCTCGATTCATTAGTCTCTCACTCGATCTCCGACTCCATCTTTCCCCTTTCCCGTTTTCGTGTTTTTGTGGAACCCAAGAAACCCCAAAACAATTTTCTCCTTACTGAAATCACGCACACGGGAAAATAATTCAAATATATGATTTTTACTGGTGAATGATGTAGAATGTCCAAAATGCCCTTAAGTTACTTTGCCTTAGAAAAATTTCCTGCATTTATACATTATTTTTACTAATCTTTGCATAGTCACAACTTCTGCATACAATACCCGTTTTTTATAAACTTTATATCTTTATAAAGATAGGAATGCACTTTACATTTTCTCCTTACTGACTTAAGGCTGAATCTCTGTATATTTTCCGCTACAGTCCCTCAAACATGGACACTTGGCTAAATTTTATCACTTTTTGATCATCTTTAATCCGTCATAACTTCTTTGTTATGACTCCAAACGACCTAAATATTTTTCCTATATTATTATTACATCAAAATCTACAAACGTCTCCTTGATGACTTTTTCCCAATTTCTTAAAGATTTTTAGATGTTAATTTTTAATGATTTACAGTTATTCTTTTCACTTTTAGTCCCAATTTTCCATTTTAGCCCTCGGGTCTTTAAATCAAATTTCCAAATGAAATAATACTTCATTATGACTTAATAAGAGGTCTTAAAGCCCAAGTTTCCATATTTTCACATTCTTTGACGATTTTGGCCTTCTGTATACAATTAAAATCGTTTGGACATCAAACTTCTTAACATCAAGATACTTACCTTAAAATCCTTATTTCATATATAAATATTTAGGTTGTCACACAAACCATGACTGTATTATTAATATCTAATGCCTGCAGGAGGCTTATTGTCCTAACCAACTTCTAAAAAGAAATCTTTAAACCAATCCTATCAAAAAAATGCAAATCAAAGAAAATGTACTAAAAATGTTCAAAAATAATTACATCCCTTTCTTTTCAACTATGTGCAGTATCGTCCTCCTCATCTTCCTCTTCCTCCGGATCCTCTTCCATAGGCTCCTCGTCTTCTTTAATTGTCGGCTGAGGTCTTGGTGGGACACATTTGTTTTTCGCCATGAGTGCAATCATACAGTCAGCTAGCCAGAGGAGTTGCGTTTGTGTATTCTCCGTTCTTTTCTCAATCTCATGCGCTGCAGCCGACTGGATCTGATGTTCCCGCATATGGGTCTGCAAGGCTCTTTGAACTGCCTTCACTTCATCGGCCAAATATCGTGACTCCATGGTGGTTGGGGAAAGTCCTCGGGGTAAATTGACAGTCACCCGCGGTCGCTTTTTGGAAGTTGATGGCTCGGTCCTCAGCACCGGAAATGGCGATCGCTCAGCTGATGTGATCCCATCATCAACATAAATCACATCTCGGGAGATGGTGGTCGGCGGACTGAAGGGAACTGGCTGAACAAGTGTTAGTTCACGGGTGGTATGCTCGGATAGCAACCCGTAGGATTGGGCCAGTCTCATTAGATAATGTCCCCCACCGAGAGCGATTTGCTTCAATGGTTCGTCTGTGATCTGCTTGAAGTAGTCAACCACAAAATACGGAATGTTGCACGTTTGGAGCATCCGCATCAAACACCACATGAGATGTAGCTCACGTGGTAGGACCCGTTCATCGTCCGCACGAGGCCAGATCATAGTCGATATCAACTGATGCAACATTCGATGCGCCGGTAGATGCATCAGCCCCTCGCGTACGATATTCTCGTGATACCGCGTGGATGATATGGTACTCCAACAGTCAGTAGGAGAGAAGGAATCATCAGCATCATAGTTAGCACGTCGGTGGAAGGTGTCGAACCCCGGTGCCTCCGACTCTTCCTGAGTATACAGCCCGATACGATAGCCAAATTCCCGTAGACTGCAGCTTCGGTTGTGATTACCCAACCGAAACTGCACCATTTCTTCAGTGTCCATCCCCAGCGGCTGATTATCAAAGTGGTAGCTTGCAAGAAATTGCAGAAGCACCTCCCGATAAATAGGTTCTTCCATGTGAACCACGTTTTCAATGGCCCGACATGTGTAGATAAGCTCGCCATTCTCGTAGCCCCCTTGGACCAACCAATCTTGAAAATGATCCATGATTCCCGATTCCTTGGTCAACTCCCAGTTGACCGGCCGGGCGGGAAGGATTCTCTTGTGTTGCTGCACCGATCGGCGATTGTAGAAGCTATAAGCCGTGTTCTGCCAACTCCTGTAGCCAAGGAGTTCCAGTCAATTGATTCTGAACTTGCGGAAAAAGACATCGTGCCTGCAGAAATCACAAAATTGACAATTACTGCACTGTTTTGTCGTTCGATGCGGCGCACACGTAGCATTCCGCGACGCGTCAAATGAGCATTCATAATCCGCGTCGTGGACTGTACAGGCCGCGGCGCGGCGAACGATTTCAGCCAAAATAATCGAGCATTCTATCCAATTCAATCCCGTTAACTCTAATCTAACTATTGGGTTTCATGCAGTACGGTACTATAAACCTAGTTTGACTATCAATTGCATCAGATGACTACGACATTGTGAATTACAGCATCATTTAGGCAAGTTCAAGACTTAGAAAGAAAAAGAGGAGAAAAAGAAAAACTTACTTGATTTTCAGTGAAGAGAAAAGAATGCAGATGACTTGATTGATTGAGAAGCTTTTACCGTAGTGAAAAGAATCACGAGTTTCGCAATTTGATTATATGCAGTTGTGGGAATTTTGGATAGCTTTCAAAACTCTGTTTTAGTGATTATCTTTAATTTCAAATTAAGATAAGGCCGCGGCGCGGGAAGCTTCTATCCGCGTCACGTATAAAAATCTGATTTTAAATGTAATCGCAAAAACTCAATACGCGCGGCGCGGATCCTAAGATCCCGCGTCGCGGTATCGCAAAATTACCAAAATGACCCCATACTTGCCTTTTTCTCACCGTGATAAAAAAATGGATATGATGAATTACTATGCAAGTGTACAAATGATGATCGGGTTGCCTCCCGACAAGCGCTAAGTTTAACGTCTTCAGTCGGACGTACACTTACCTGATTTATGCAGTATACACTGGAACATCTACCACGAATTCGACTGTCTCCACTTCCAGTTTCTGGAACGTGCCCGCAACTACATAAGGTTTGAGCCTATGTCCATTGACTTTAAATGGTTGACCACCTTTCAAGTCCTGAATCTCTTCTGCGCCATAGTCTGTGATGCTGACCACCGCATAAGGGCCATTCCATTTACTCCTGAGCTTCCCGGGAAACATTTTCAATCGCGAGTTGTACAGCCACACTTTCTGTCCTACCTCAAAGGTCTTCAAGCAGAGCTTGGCATAAGGCACGATTGGCAAGCTCAACCGGGAGATGACAGCCTTTTCCATAAACCAACCGATATGGAGTTGTTCCAATCGGTGTCTTGTAAGCAGTCCGGTATGCCCAAAGCGCATCATCCAACCTAAGTGACCAATCCTTTCTATCGGTCTTGACAGTCTTTTGCAGGATTTCCTTTATTTGCCTATTAGATACTTCCACTTGGCCACTCGTCTGAGGATGATAGGGTGTTGCAATCCGATGATTTACTCCATAGTGCTTCAGCAATCTTCCAAATTTAAAATTCTTGAAGTGGGACCCTCCATCACTAATGATTACTCGTGGAACTCCATACCTAGTGAAAATATTTTTCTTTACGAATTTACACACCACATGGTGGTCATTCGTACGGGTTGCCTCTGCTTCGATCCATTTGGACACGTAATCCACTGCTAACAGAATGTAAACATAACCATGTGACGTAGGAAATGGACCCATGAAGTTAATTCCCCAGACATCGAAAATGTCCACTACCAAGATTGGATTCAAGGGCATCTGATCCCTTTTTGATATGTTCCCTAACTGTTGGCAGTTGAGGCATTCCTTAGCAGTTTGATGTGCGTCTCTGAAAATTGTTGGCCAATATAATCCAGCTTCGAGAACCTTGTATCCTGTCTTTTTACCAGTAAAATGCCCCCACATGCTGACGCATGGCAATGCTCCAATACCTCACCGAGTTCACTATCAGGCACACATCGCCGAATTATTTGATCCTCTCCTACCTTGAAAAGGTCAGGGTCATCCCATATAAATCTTTTTGCATATGTGCGGAACTGCTTTTGTCTTTGTTTGGTCCAATGTGTCGGTATTGCTCCTGTAGCCAAGAAATTCACATAGTTCGCGTACCAAGGAGCTCCAGTAAGCTCCAGCAGCTGCTCATCCGGGAATGAATCCTTAATTCCCGCTTCCAATCCTTCAGCTGGCAATCGAGAAAGATGGTCTGCCACGACATTCTCTGCTCCCTTCTTGTCTTTAATCTCCACATCGAATTCTTGCAACAGAAGTATCCATCTAATCAATCTAGGTTTAGACTCCTTCTTAGCGAGCAAGTGTCTCACTGCACTATGATCAGTATAAACTACTACCTTGGACCCCCAAATGTATGATCGAAACTTGTCTAGTGCAAATACTACGGAAAGTAATTCTTTTTCAGTAGTTGTATAATTTAATTGAGCTTCAGAAAAAGTTTTACTAGCATAACAAATAACTACAGGTTTCCGATCAATCTTCTGACCTAATACTGCACCAGCATCATAGTCATTGGCGTCACACATTATTTCGAATAGTTGAGTCCAATCAGGCGGTTTCAGGATAGGAGCCTCAACCAATTTATTTTTGAGGATATTCAATGCTTTTACACATTCTTCATCAAAAATGAATGGTGCATCTTTCAAGAGAAGACCGCAAAGGGGTTTGGAGATGGTACTAAAGTCTTTGATAAACCTACGATAGAAACCCGCGTGTCCTAGGAATGATCTGACCCCTTTCACTGATGTTGGGGGTGGCAACGTGGATATGACTTTGACTTTAGCACGATCAACTTCGAACCCTCTCTCAGAGACTACGTGACCCAACACTATCCCTTCTTTGACCATGAAGTGGCTCTTTTCCCAGGACAGCACCAAATTGGATTCGACACATCTTTCCAATACTTTCTCCAATTGTCCCAAGCAGGCTTCGAACGTCGGTCCAAAGATTGAAAAGTCGTCCATGAAGATTTCTAATGCATCACCAATCATATCAGAAAAGATCGCCATCATGCATCGTTAAAATGTAGCAGGCGCATTACACAACCCGAATGGCATTTTGCGAAAAGCAAAGGTGCCATAAGGACACGTGAATGTTGTCTTTGCCTTATCCTCGGGGTGGATTGCAATCTGATTGTACCCAGAATACCCATCCAAGAAATAGTAGTACTTCTGTCCTGCTAGCTTCTCCACGATCTGATCGATGAACGGCAATGGAAAGTGGTCTTTAGACGTAGCAGTGTTGAGTTTTCGATAATCGATACAGACTCTCCATCCAGTTACGGGCCTTGTGGATACCTTGTCACCATCCTTTGTATCCACAACAGTTATTCCAGACTTCTTCGACACTGTCTGTGTCGGACTAACCCATTCGCTGTCAGAAATCGGGTATATGATTCCAGCGTCTAACCATTTGAGAACCTTTTTTTTTACAACTTCCTTTAAATTTGGATTCAATCTCCTTTGCGTATCCCTGGATGGCTTGGAACCTTCTTCTGTGATGATTCTATGCATGCACGTGGTTGGGCTAATTCCTTTTAAGTCAGCGATCGTCCAACCAATGGCCTCCTTGTGCTTAGAAAATACCTTGAGCAATTCCTTTTCTTGTTCCCCTGTCAAGTCTGCTGCTAAAATCACGGGCAAAGTATCCTTGTCCCCTAAAAAGGCATACTTTAAGTGTTCTGGTAGCGGCTTTAATTCCAGCTTCGGTGGTTCTTGTAAGGAGGGTTTCAGCATCCTTGGAATCTCTGTCGGTAACTTCTCTATGTGAGCGCATTCTTCAGACTTCAAACCCTTCTCTCCTTCTACTTCTTTTTGCTGCTCATCATTTTCAACACTTTCTTCTTCTTGAGTCTCACTCGCCTCTGATTGAAGTACCTCCGGAGTGTACTGCTGCACTAGCTCATCTATAATATCTACCTGATAACACTCCTCTTCTTCCATGCTACTTCCTTTGACGTTGGCATTGAAAATATTGATCTTGGCCTGTTGGTGCCCAAAAGATATTCCCATTTCTCCAATGCGACAAGCGATATTTGCGTTAGCCGTGGCAAAAAATGGTTGCCCTAAAATGATCGTGGGTTGTTCTCCATTGGTCGCCTGACGAGTGTCCAAAACTAGAAAATCAGCTGGGTAATAAAATTCTCCCACCTTGATGATGACATCAACTAACATCCCCCTGGGGATCTCTGTAGATTTATCTGCCAATTGCAAAATTACGTCGGTAGATCTCATGGTGCCAAACTCGTGCTTGTCAAATAACTGTCCAGGTAATATGTTCACACTTGCACCTAAATCTAACAAAGCCCTTTTAATGTGCACATTGCCTAGATCCACAGAGATAAGAGGAGCTCCAGGATCCTTCATCTTTGGAGGAAGCGCGTCCATTAAGATAGAGCTTACATTCTCAGGTAAGCTAATCATCTTAGGCAAATGGGACAAGATATGTTTCTTATGTATGCACATATCATTGATGAACTTAGCATATGCGGGAACTTCCTTAATGAGTTTAACTAGTGGAATGTTAACCTTAATTTGACTAAACAGTTCCCACATATCTTCTGCCTATGGTCCCTTCTTCCCATATGGTCTTTTCTCTGGTTTTTCCAAAGCTGTAGGAAAAGGAACTGTCCCATTTGATTCTCCTTTCTCCCATGTACTCGTTTGCTTCTTCTTCTTCGCTTGTTCCTCCTTATCTTTCTTTTCTTCTTTCTCCATCTCTTCTTTTTCATCAAAGATTATCTCTACATCACTATCTTCGTCCATAGGCGGGGCTGTAACCTTGTTATCCACTTTCTTCCCACTCCTAAGTGTGATCACCTCATTTACTTGTACCTTTGACGCCTGCGCCCTTTCCTGAGCTCTATCCTCTTCCATCTTAATAATCAATTCTCCTAACTTCAGAATTGCTTCTGAATTAGACTTCTCCACTTCCTGAAGCTTGACTAACATCCCAAAGATTTCCTGTATACCAATGTTCATTCCTCCTACTGGCGGTGGAGGTTGCACCTGCTGCTGCCTCATTGGTTGTTGTCTCATTTCCCGTTGTTGATTGCTTCAGAATGGTCTTGTTGCGTTGTAAAATCGACCATACCCATGCATTTGACTAATCTCTTCATGAGTCATTGAGCACTCATTATGATTATGTCGTATACCCCTACATGTATTGCATATAACTTGCCCATGCAACACATATGCTCCCTTCTCTTGCTGAAACCTCGCGAGCATTTGATTAAACTTCTTACTCACAGCACTTAGCTCTTTCTGAATTTCTGTCTTCCATTTGCTTTCTACTTCAACGTTCGCTACATAAACTGTGTTATCCTTCATGGTTCCACTGACTTTCGATCCTAAGCTCAACTGTTCCAGGAATCTCCAAGCGTCTTCTGGCTCTTGCCACATAAATGTCCCACTTGATGAGGCATTTATCATCGCCTGATGTGTTTCGCTGACTCCTTCGAAGAACAATTTCACTAACTGCCATTTAGGAACTTCATGATACGGGCAGGATCGCAATAACTCCTTCAACCTATCAAACACTTCATGGAAAGCCTCTCCAGGCTGCTGCTGAAAGTTTTGAATTTCTCGTCTGACCTCCGTTGTTTTACTAACTGGGTAGAATTCTTGTAAAAATTTCGCCTTGACTTGATCCCAACTAGTGATACTATTAGATGGAAGAGAAGTGAACCAACATTTGGCCTTATCCTTTAGTGTGAAAGGAAATAATCTTAATCTAAAAGCATCGCTATTGGCATTTCTAGGAGTATTAGCATTCGCGATAGATATGAACTCATACAAATGATTGTATGGGTCGTCAGTTTTATATCCTCTGAACTGAGTTAATATTCCTATCAGCTGAGGCCTAATTTCTACATGGTGTTCTACATCATCAGGAATATAGATGGGCGATGAGTCATCATACTCCCGTGGCTGGAAGTGTGATGCAACCGATTGCCCCCTCAGTTGTGCAAAATGTAAAGGTTGGGCAGGATTACCGTAACATTGAGGGTCATTGTATCCCTGCTGACCTTGTGGCTGTTGATGCTGCTGTATTCTTCTGGGAGGTCCCCGACCTCGGTCCAATGGTTGTTGCGGTGCTGGTGGGACCCATCCTTCATCTTCCTCATCATATCTCTCATCTTCCTCTGGAAACTGGTACTGTTGCTGAAGAGGTGGTTGGTATAGTTGTGGTTGTGTAGGTTGAAATGTGGGTTGAGGTTTAAATAGAACTGGTTGTGGTTGAGAAAATGGTTGAGAAGTTGGTGTCTGCTGTCTAGAGACTGGGGTGCCATCACGGGTCGGCTCTCCCCAAGACATTGCAGATGTGAATGGATTGGTGGATTGTGGTTGTGATACTGGTGGAAATGGTGGAATCGATGGCGGAGTGCATGATGGTATGGGTACAGGGGCTGAAACTGCACCACCAGAAGCACTCGTGCTCCCAAATTGAAACTCCGAAACCGAGGGAATAAAAGACATCCCCGTTGCCTCACCTGATGGTTCCTGGGAAACACTTACTGCACTACTACTGATATGACTGAAACTCATTGTATTTAAACACCTACATGCACGGATTTTGCGCGCAGTTAGCTCAATCTCTGAGTCAAAATGCAAAGGGGATAATTGCTCACCCCTGCGGGTACGCATGCACTATTGCAACACGCCCGCAAAAATCAAAAACCAAAAACTAATCAAATGAAACTCAAAGAAAATCAAGAAACTAAAATTCCTACTAATCACCTAATCTAAGCTCACAGCTCCCCGGCAACGGCGCCAAAATTTGACACGCCTAGGTCGTCGTGCGGTCAAAAATAAGAGAAACCTAACACACACAGTAGCACAGTGGTAGTCAGGGTCGATCCGCAGGAGCTACATGGTTAGATCAGATGATAGATTACCAACTATAGTGTCACGCTATAGTCGGAGGACTTTAGTTTCCAAACCCTTGCCACTAAAAATCAAAAATCCTAAACTAAACAATCCCAAAACAAGCATAGACTAAGCTAAGCTTCAAAGCAAACCTAGTTACTTTCTGAAATCAGAAGTGCATCTCTAATTCAGAAGTAAACAAAGGCATCCAACAATCCAAACATAAACCAAAACAAGGCATAAACTAAACCAATAACTAAGATCCAATGGGACAGTCACTGGCTAAAGTTCAAACCTAAAAGACTAACCTAATTGGCTACTGAAATCAGCAAGGGAAAACAGTCTAACAAGGTCAAATCAAACATCCAATAACAATCCAAACATGCAAAACCAAATCAACCATTAAAACACCAAAAAATCAAGATTACTTGTAACCAAATGATTCTCATTAACCAAAACGAATTCCACAGGTACAAACAGTAACCAAATGATTCAAAAACATAAACTAAAGCCTAATATCAGTGGTTGTCACTCCCAAAGATACTAGCTAACAATTACTCACTATCTAGCTAAATGAAAATAAATTATAAAACATGAAAATACCAATTAAGAGGTTGCTGATGCTTAATCATGGAGTCAAAGAGCCTTCAGGTCGTTTTTCCACCAGGTCTTTGCTAGGGTTTTCGGCTATAAATGGCTATATTTATAGTTGCAATTTTCTCGCAGCTGCGCCGCGCAATTAAGTAAACCGCGGCGCGCGTAGGACTTTATCCCCGTTTCTTCGGACTTTGAATTTGTTCCACCGCCTTGTATCTGCGTCGCGCCTTCTTGATTCCCGCGGCGCGCGTACGTATTTTTCTGATTTTATCTTCTTCTCCAAACTTTCTCCAATTTGCACGCTTTTGGTCCCTGTTTTCATTATTTTCTTCCAAACAAGTACTGGCACGAAAAGTGAGAATACCACGATATATATGATATAATTTCACTAAGAATAGGGCTCAACAACGACTAAAATATGTAATATCACTAGGCGTTGTCAGAAGGCGAATCCCTGAAAGAATATTTCTAAAGGTTTAACAAAGCCACCTTAGACGTCCCGGGACAAGACGATAAACTCATCACAGGAGCATTCACATGGGGTCTCCTGCCAGGGCTACTTTCAAAGAAATTCTTGGGGAGACCGCCACAATCACGACACGAGACGAAGGAAATGGTCGAGCGGTTCCTCCGACAAGAGGAAGGCAACGCTGAAAAACAAGCGTACCTCCGTGCCGCTACAGAGAGACGAAGTGATAAATCCTCCATCCACCCGTACAACACGGCAGCCCAGCGACACGCAGGCCCAGGCAACCGCCCATTCCGGAGGTACAACACACACCCTAGAGAAGGTGGACGAGGCAGACACGGCGATGTATATACCATAAAAGACGGCCACAACCGACGAAACCAGGGAGATACAGTTAGGTACTGTGAATACCATCGCAGCAAGACTCACAACACGCATGACTGCACCATGCTGCGCAGAGAAGTCGTAGAAAAACAACTGAAAAGCAACCTGGTGGAACTCGCAAGAACTCTACGGGACCGAAACGAAAAAGAGCAACACACCCTTAAACCACAAAAGGGCGACCACCAGCACAGAGCACTGGAAAAGGAAATTCTCGCCATCCGAACGTTCCAGCAAAGCGGATCGCGAACATCCAACTCCTCAGCGGGACAGACCGTCCAGAGGGCGCTAAATGTGGAATTCTCAAACAGCGACCACAAACCAGACCAATGGCAAGGCGATGACCCCTTGGTGATAACAGGCTACATAGGACAAACCAAAGTGCACAGAGTCTACATAGACGGAGGAAGTGCTGCGAACATCCTTTACGAAAGCTGCTTTACACAACTCCCTCAAATAATCAAAGATGGCCTAAGGCCAGCAAAGGGAAGGCTCGTAGGATGCACTGGCCATAGCATCTGGCCACTGGGAATCCTCCCCGTTCTCTTCATATTACGAAGCCATGACAACCAAACCAAGAAAACAGTCCTGATCGAATTTGTCGTCGTACGGACACCTTCAGAACACAACATCCTGCTGGGAAGACCAGGCCACCTGAAGTTCGGGGCAGTAGCATCGACGGTGCATGGTACCCTAAAATTCCAAACGCCAGAAGGACCTGCCACGGTGATCGCCAGCGTATGCAACCCACTGAAATGCTGCCAAATACTCCAACTAGAAGAACTCACTCGTAACCAGAAGCGACCAAAACTGGAGATAACAGAGGCTAATGTGGTCATCAACTCAGACCATCCAGAGCAGCCGATCAAAATAGGCACAACGTTACCAAAGGAAACGCGCAACGACATAATAGCCCTCCTGCAACAATACAAACATGTTTTTGCATGGAAAACCACAGACATGGTGGGAATAGACAGAGAAATCATCGAACATGGGCTCAGCATCCAACTCGGCAGCGCCCCAGTGAAGCAAAAAAAGAGGGGGCAAGCAGGAGAACGCAATGACGCCATTAACAAAGAGGTAATAAAGCTTGTGCAGGCAGGGATCTTACGGGAAGCGATATTTCCCACGTGGATTGCAAATCCCGTAATGGTCAAAAAATATGACGGCAGCTGGCGGATGGATGTGTATTGACTATAAAGATCTTAACAAGGCCTGCCCAAAGGACAGCTACCCGCTTGCAGAGATAGACCAGAAGATCGAATCCTTACACGGATTCCGATGGAAGTGTTTCTTGGACGCCTACAAGGGCTATCACCAGATTTTGATGAAGAAAGACGATGAGGAAAAATGGCATTCTACACAGATCACGGAACCTTTTGTTACCAAAAGATGCCCTTTGGATTGAAGAACACAGGCGCCATATACCAACGGCTGGTAGACCGGGTGTTCACCCCCCAGATTGGCCGGAACATCGAAGTCTACGTAGATGACATGGTGATCAAGAGCAGGAGTGGCCAGGATTTAATAGAAGACATACGAGAAACGCTTACCACTTTGGACAAAACCAAAATGAAGCTAAACCCATCCAAATGTACCTTTGCCGTAGAAGAGGGGCAGTTCCTCGGGTACTATATCACCAATGATGGAATACAACCTAACCCAAGAAAGGTAAAAGACCTGGTAGAAACGCCGATCCCAGCCACCCTGAAGGACATGCAAGGCCTAAACGGAAAACTGACAGCGTTGGGAAGATTCGTGGCAAAGTCGGCGGAAAGAGCAGTCCCATTATTCGAAACTTTGAAAGGTGACGTAAACAAAGGCGGCTTTAAGTGGACACCCGACGCAAACAAAGCATGACAACAGCTGAAGAATGTCCTGACCACTCTCCCAACATTGTCTAGCCCCACCGCTGGAGAAACACTGGTGATGTACCTATCCACCTCCAGAGAGGCCATCTCCGCCGTTCTAGTAATGAAACGGGGGGGGGGGGGGGGCAGACAGTCACCAGTATACTTCGTAAGCAGAGCCCTCCAAGGACCTGAAATCAATTATCCGACTTTGGAAAAGTTGGTCCTTGCATTAATATACACCGCAAGACGGCTGAGGCGGTACTTCCAAGCCCACAAAATCGAAGTAAGGACGAGCCAGCCACTAAAGCAAATAATGCTGAAGCCAAAAACATCGGGAAGGCTGGCAAAATGGGCTATTGAACTTGGAGAACACGACATAGAATACCGCCCACGAGTAAGTATTAAGGGGCAGACATTGGCGGACTTCTTGCTGGAAGTACCGGAGACTGAGGGGCGGCAATGCAATGCGATAACAACTCCCGAAAAAGAAAACACAACCTGGAAACTGCACACAGATGGCGCGGCCGGAAAAGAAGGATGCGGCGCCTGGATAATCCTCCAAAGCCCACAGAACGAGGAAATGACATACGCATTGAGATTTGACTTCCAGACTTCCAACAATGAAGCGGAATACAAAGCATTGATCGCCGGACTGCGCCTTGCAGCAAGTAGTGGGGTCAAGGACCTGGAAGTTCTCAGCGATTCCATGCTGGTGACAAACCAAGTAAATGGGACATATGAAGCCCGAGACCCAAGAATGAAACAGTATGTGGAAATGGTCAGCAACACAGCCAAAGTGTTCAACTCATTCACCATCAGGCAGATCCCAAGGTCGGAAAACCGGAGAGCTGATGCGCTAAGTAAGTTGGCATCGACATCGTTCGATCAATTGACAAAGAAAGTACTGGTGGAAGTACTTAAGGAACGAAGCATAGAAGAAACCCACGTAAAGGAAATAGCAAACGAAACAACGGCACGGATGACCCCGATCATTGAATACATCAAACATGGAATTCTCCCAGAAGATGAAACGCAGGCCAGAAGGATCAGAATCAAAGCCCCACAATACTCCATGATGGATGGAAAGCTATACAAAAAAGGGTACCTTGTCCCATGGCTAAAATGCATAACGAGCCGGAAAGGACAAGAGCTGTTGCAAGAAGCGCACTCGGGGGACGTGGGAGCACATGAGGGTGCAAGGGCACTGACTGGAAGAATACTACGAATGGGGGTGTACTGGCCGGAAATCCAACAAGACGCAGTGGAACTCCCAAAGAAATGCGTCGCGTGCCAGACATTCGCGCCAATACAAAGCTTACCCTCCGCCCAG
The DNA here is from genome assembly GCA_023525715.1 of Cichorium intybus. Lineage (NCBI taxonomy): Eukaryota > Viridiplantae > Streptophyta > Magnoliopsida > Asterales > Asteraceae > Cichorium > Cichorium intybus. Next base: position 3,641,221 of record JAKNSD010000049.1, on the reverse strand, counting down.
CTAACGAACATAACGGCCCCTTGGCCATTCCACCAATGGGGAATAGACATAGTGGGCCTTTTCCCAGAAGCGACGGGAAAAGTAAAATTCCTGGTTGTGGCAGTAGACTATTTTACAAAATGGATCGAGGCCGAACCCGTGGCCAACATATCTGGAAGGTCAATAATCAAATTCATGTGGAAATCCATCCTCACACGATTCGGCACGCCAAGAACCCTAATCAGCGATAACGGCCTCCAGTTCGCAGAAAACCCTTTCAAGGGATGGTGCGCTAACAGACAGATCCACCAATGCTTCACCTCAGTGGCCCATCCCCAAGCGAACGGGCAAACGGAAATATCCAACAAAACAATCGTAAATGGGATCAAGAAACGGCTGGGTAAAGCAAAGGAGAACTGGGCGGAAGAGCTGCCCAGTGTCCTATGGTCCTATAGAACCACCCCCAGGGCCGGCACCCAAGAAATACCCTTTAGCATGGTCTACGGAACTGAAGCAGTTTTACCCCCAGAACTAACGATAACATCACTGCGAGTCGCCAATTTTTCCCTAGAATAAACAGCCGCAGATCTCCGACAAAATCTCGATTCATTGGAAGAAAAAAGGGAAATCTCCCTCCTACGACAAGCAGCCCTCAAACACAAGGTGGAAAAGTACTACAACCAACGAGTGAGGGGAAGAGCCCTCAAGGTGAATGATTGGGTCTTAAGGAAAAATGAAGTTAGCCATGCGGAACCCCAGGGCAAACTGAGCCCAACCTGGGAAGGACCTTACAAGGTCACCGGAGCAAACCGCAATGGCTCGTACACCTTGGAAACAATGGAAGGGCGACCGATCCCCAGAACTTAGAACATACAAAACTTAAGAAAGTACCACTTTTAGGGATGAGGGATGAGACAACGATGGCAACGCAAAGCTCCCCTGGAACTTGTTCTTGGAAAATTGACACCAAAATGTAACGAAGCAATGGCTTTAGTTAAATGTTAAAAAGCTTCGACGGGACTGATCACCCCGCCGAGGGCCATTTTTACTTTATCAACAAAGTTTCAAAACACTTGTGTCTATCATTTTTCTGCATGCATGCCCCAAATTGGCCTGGCGCCCCCAGCGGCCCAGCTGCCTTAACAGGACTTCGTGTGCCTTTATGTTGGCCTGGCGCCCCCAGCGGCCCAGCAGCCTTAACAGGACTTCGTGTGCCTTTATCTTGGCCTGGCTCCCCCAGCGGCCCAGCAGCCTTAACAGGACTTCGAGTGCCTCAACAAAATTTTGAGCATGTTCACGATAGCCTAAGTATGCCTACAAGAAAAACAACATTTCCAAACAACTCTATCGGAATTCAAGCAACGCAACAAGAAAGCAACAACTACACAAGTAAAGAGACGCAAGAAACCAAACCCAAACATCCATTCACAAACAAAAGAGAGGAAGGAAGGACACACACGATCCAACCCTATCAGTCCAACAAGTGACAAAAAACAACCATAAACACCCAAACAAAGTATTGTCAAAACAACAGAAAATATTGTTTAAAGAGTTACAACCATATCGAATTCAACTAAAATCACCAGCAAGACCATCAGTAAGACCACCAAATTGTTACTCCTCCTCCTCCGGCTTCAGCATCTCCTTCAACTCCTCAACACTAACTCGCCCAAGCTTTAACAAGGTTGCATAATCCAGGGAGGCAAAGTCCTCGATTACCCGACCCATCTCCGCTTCATAATCAGGAAGTGAACTTCCACCTGCAACATCAGAAAGGTCCAAAGAAGGGTCAGCACGAAGACGAAGACGCATGGCTTCTTCCCCGGCAGCATAGGACGTGCGCTTAATTTCACCGATGCCATGGATAAACTCCGGCTGGAGCATCACCTTCTCAATTACCCGGACAATACCCTCCTGCAACAGCCACCCCAAATCCCCTCTAACCCTCGCAAGCTCCGCACCTCCGGCTTCCAAAGCTTTGTCTTTCTCAGCAACGTCACAAACCAGGCTCTCGTTCTGGATGGCCAGACCCTCATTCAGCTGTTGAACCTTCTCCAATTCAGCTTTGAAAACACTCAACCTCTCCTCAACAAGCATCTTCTCCGAAATCGCCACCCTAACCCTGTCGTCATTTTCTCCCACAGGTTTCTCCAACACCCTAATTTTCCTCCTCAGCTCCTACTCAGAAGTGCGGAGGGCCTCCAAGTCCCGATCAGAGGAAGTAAACCTCTGTAGATGCCTGGCCCCAGCAGCGAACATGTACGCACTCTGAGCGGAAGCAAATTACAGGGCCGAAACAAGGGCATCGTTCGGATACAACTCCATGTCATTCTTGGTCGCTGGGGAGAAGACATAGGCTGCAAAGTCTAAAGCTGTAGAAAGAACAGTCAGCCGGGAACCATTGACTAAACCCCAAGTCGGGGAAAAAGGAAGGGAAGAGAAGTCGGTCAGAACATGGCAACCAAGCGCCGACCCAACATTAGGCCCCGGCCCAACAACTGAATCACCCTGCGTTGCGGCCGCACCTACACCAGCCGAACCACCACTACCCCCACCAGGACCCTCAGGAACATCCCCTTGTTAACATCAATCGCCGACCTCCCATCATCACCGGTAACATTAACTCCACTAGCCGGCTCACCTTTTCCCTGTACTTCGTCGTCAGGAATTTGGATCACCTCCTCTTTATCGCCAAAAACTCCAGCATTCCTTAAACCAGATAACAATTTACGACGGCTGAGACGTCGAACCGGCACAAGACTGGACGACGCATCAACCGGACCCAGAAAACCCCCATCAGATTTACGTTTACCCACCTTCATCACAGCCTTAACTATCCCCTCTTTACTATCTTTTACTGATTCACCAGAAATAGCAGGAGCTGCGAAGGAAGATGTACCTACACTCGCATCAATAAGAGGAGACCCCCCGGCAGTGTCGCCTTCCTCATGACCCCCAGTGCTGGGAGTCTCATCGGCATGAACGTCAGAATAACCATGAAATGTAAACGGGTCAGGTACTTTGTCCACCAAATCCACTTCTCGGTACTCCAGCATCCCGGGATACTTGTCAGGTAGCACGTCGGTAAAGGCAATTGGACGAGCGACACCTGAGAAAACAACGTTCGTCCCTCAGAATACGAAAGGGAAGGAAGAGAAAAACGAAATACGAAAAGGAGCATAGTTGAAGGCATACCTTTCACCATAGAGAAAAACTCAGCCATCTTCCCTCTTGCCCTCCAAGACGGACTCAAACCCCCACCGGCAAGGATGTACTCCGGGTAGTCGTCGGGCACGACGTGAAAAGCGTTCAATATGACAACGGTATCGCGATTGTGGGCATACAGCACCGGAGCCGGATCCTTAACGCCCCCACGACGAACGAACATGTTTCCAACCCGGCTCTCGTTGACCCAAAACCACTATTCAGTCCAATTTTTGGGAGAAGCCTTCTCCCCAACCAACACGGGCACAGATCGCCCCCGAGAATAGAAAGTATACCCCTCGCTTGCTTGGGAGAAACGGAAATAGTGTTTAAAGACGAAATAATCGGGACCAATCCCCAAAGCTCGGCACAGCAACTCAAAAGAAACCACCTTGTTGACGGCGTTAGGAGCGAGTTGGGTAATACCAACTCGATCCCTTCGCAGGACCTCGTCCATGAAATTGCTGGTTGGGAGACGATACCCGGCATCGAAGGTTTTAACAAAGATGCCCACTTTCCCCGGAGGGGGATGGTAAAGACCGGTACCATCAGAATGATACAACACGCCGTCGTCAGAGCAAAACCCATAACGATCAATGAGTTGCGACCACTGTTCGTCAGTCGGCGGAACGCCAACATCAAGCGCCATGAAATCAAAAAGAACGAAGAAGACGAAAAGTAAAGAAAAAAGGGGGGGGGAGAGAAGTAAGGAAAGTCAAGAGAAAAACCTAGTAACCGGAAAAAAGAGAACCGCAAAGGAAGTTATATATAACCAGGAAAGGAAGGGTTTCCTCAAAACGAGGAAACCAAATAAATAACCGGATAATTTGAAAAGACGGGTGCAGATACCGAAAACTGTCGTAATGATGAAAGACTGTACGGGTCTTGTCACCAAAGGCGAGAACTCAGACTAAACAAACCCCAGCCCTACACATGTCCTTCCCATAAGTCTAGAACGTTACGGCTCCGCTGGGCCTACGCGATAACTGCTAGACTGGGGGACTTGATAACGTATCATGGAATACGGACTGGCAGAGCTCTGTTGACCCAGATCCTCGAGCGTTGCCCCGCAGCGCTGGACTTACTCAGACGCGCCCCACAGTGCCAGCAACCACTTTTCTGGACTGTTTCCTCCATAACAACTTTCCCTCA
>JAKNSD010000049.1:3579386-3631886 GCA_023525715.1 Cichorium intybus | reverse complement strand
CTCCATTCGTCTTTTTTATCGTTTAAAATCACGTTACAATACATGTATTCAGCGAATCAAACTCGTCCTTCGATCTACCCTCTCTCCTGTTTCTATTCCAATCTTTTACACAACCATCTTCATTAATTCTTTCGTGAACCGTACAACTTTTATTGGGGGTCTGATTGGAACAATCTAGGGAACCTCTTTTCTAAAGTCTCTTCCCCATTCCACCATTCTTTCCAAAACAGCATGTTTTTTCCATCTCCCACCTCTTTTCTGATCAGGTTTCTAGGATCCAAGTCCCATATCCTTAGCTCCTTCCAAACTTTCGAGATTCTTCTCCACGTGTGTCCCAGCTTAATCTCACTTTCTTCTATGTCTCCATCCATATTTCCATGGATACTATTGATGATTTTAACCCATAAAGCATCTTTTTCACTTCTAAATCTCCAATACCATTTGGCCAGCAACGCCTTGTTTATATCTTCCAGCGCATTCATTCCAAGGCCACCTTCTTCCCTTTCCTTTAGAACATACCCCAATTTGACCCATGTTATCTTTTTTCATCTTCTTTTTCACCCCAAAAAAATTTGATACGCATACTTTCTAGAGACTTGATCACTTTCTTTGGAGCTTTAAACAGGGAGAAAAAATATGTTCCCATACTTCCCAATATGTTGCGATCGATGGTGTATCTGCCCCCGATGGAGAGAGTTTTGGTCTTCCACTTGGATAATTTCTTCTTGAATCTATCGATCAATTGCTTCCATGGCTTTGAGGATCGCATGTTAACTCCTATTGGAATACCCAAGAAAGTGGTGGGTAACTTCTTACGCTGTGTTCCCGAGTCTCATTTAACGAGAGAAAGTGAGAGAAATGGGTGGAACTGGGAGGAAAAGAAAAGTTTTTATGTTCCCGAGTTTTTTTTACGGAAGGAAGTGGAAAGAAGAGAAATGAATTGGAGGTTTAATATTCTCTCCTAACTTTCCTTCCGATTTGGAAGGATTTGGAAGGAAAGGAAATTACTGGTAAAAATAACACTTAATTATAACTTTCCTTTCCCTTCCTTTCCACTCGGGAACACATAAAACGTTTCTTTCTTTTAATTTTCTTTCGACTCGGGAACGCGAAAATATAACTTTCATTTCCTTTCCCTTCCATTCTTTTCTCTCCTCATTTTCTTTTCTTTTCTTTTCTCTCCATGCTAAAACTCGGGAACACAGCGTTAGCCTTACACCCCAAAATCATCGCCATCACCTCAATCGGCACCGAATTATAACCAATTCCCATAAGGGTTCTTTTTTCGAAATTGACTCTAAGACCTGCACATTTTTGCAAACAATATAAAATACGAGTTAAATTTAAAATATTCTCTATCGACCATTCCCAGAAGTATATAGCATCATCAACGAAAAAAATGTGTGTAAGAGGAACTTTATCAGATCCAATTTCGATTCCTTTATATCCTCTGCTAGCAACAGCTCTATTTATGGCAAGGTTAAGGACTTCCATGACAAAGGTAAAAAGAAAAGGGAACAACGGGTCCCCTTGTCTAAGCCCTCGAGAGAGAGAGAATTTGGCGGTTGGACTAGCATTAATCAGCACAGATGAGGTACCTGACTTGAGACATTCACTGACCCACCTTCTCCATTTCGCCCCAAACCCCTTTTTTTCCATCATCAAATTAAGATATTGCCACGAGATAGAATCAAAAGCCTTTGCAATATCCGTTTTAAATATCAATAAGTCTTTCTTCTTGCTTTTCGACCATTCGATAATTTCATGCACCATTAAAGGACCGTCGAGGATTTGTCTTTCTTTAACAAAAGCAGACTGAGTATTGTCAATGATCTTAGGGAGCACTTTCTTGAGTCTATTAGCTAATAGTTTAGCCAAAATTTTATAGACACTTGAAATAAGGCTTATCGGTCTATAGTCCTTCACCACAGATGGGTTAGAAACTTTAGGGATCAACGTTATCAAAGCAGTATTCACACCTTTAGGGATTTTAGGATTTCTAGCAAATTCATTAAAGGCATCCAGTAAATCAGTTTTGAGAAAATCCCAGAAGCTCTTAAAAACTCTACTGTAAAAGCATCTGGACCTGGCGATATGTTGTTTACAGTTCCAAAGCGCATCCTTTAACTCTTTTTCTTGAAAATCTCTTTCCAAATTCTTTCTTTCCACCTCTGATATCCTTGAACTCTCTCCTAACTCCTGCCTCTAGTTGCAATCCATATCTTCTTTGAATATGTTTTCAAAATAGTCTTTGAAGTGATCTTTAACTTTCGCTGGTTCCACCTCCCAAACCCCTTTGATTTCAATTCCTTTAATGTTGTTGACGTGGTTTTTCCTGTTGATATTTCTGTGAAATAACGCTGAGTTCTCATCTCCCTCCAGACACCATCAGTTTTTATTTTTCTGAGCAACATCATCCCTGTCCTGTTTTTCTTTTATAAACAAATGCTTCGAGATTTCTAGTCTTTCCTTCATAATTTCTTGATTAGCAAGGCCTTCTTCTATCCTTTCGTCTATAGTCTCCAATCTACTCAACAACTCTTTTTTACACCCTTCTTCTTTTCTTTTTTTCTGAATGGACTAGTCTTTTATCTTCTTTTTAGCTTCTTTGAGCTTTTTCATAATAATGAACAATTTAAGATGTTGACCTTCCATAGAAAAATTCGACCAGGTATCCTTCACAATCATTTCTAAATCAGGATCCTCCAGCCAAGTATTGAAGAACTTGAAAGGGATTGCTCCATAATTTCTGCGAATTTGATTTAGAATCACTGGTTTATGGACTGAGTATAAACGAGCATCGCTAATCACTTTGAAGTTTGATCATTTTTCCCCAAAACCTTCGCTGACTAAAAATCTATCCAATTTGGATAATTTAGTCTCATCCCCCTTTATCCACGTATAGTTTGTACCTCCCATCTTCACGTCTATAAGGTTGTTATTTCTAATGAAGTCATTAAATTTCTCAGACGCTCTTTTGTTAGTCGAAAAACCTCTACGCTCCTTATCCTCTCTCACTTCGTTGAAGTCTCCAAATATAACTGAAATTCCATTCCAATCTCTTAAGTAAGCACTGACAAAATCCCATAAATCTTCCCTCTTCTGTGGATCTTGACTCCCATAGATGTTGACAAAGGTTACATCAGCATTGTTATCATTCCATTTTCCTTGCACGATAATGCAATCATCTCTCATAATCGAGTGGCTCTTAGAGAAAAGATTATTGTTCCAAAAGCTAAGTAAACCACCTCCCTGCCCTATACTTCCTTTAAAGGTATAATCAAAGTCCTGGCTTCCCTACATACTCTTGATCATCATATCAGTGAAATTCTTTCGCTTAGTTTCTTGGATCCCCACAAAACCAATCGAATGTTTTGAAATCAGGTTTCGAATCCAATTGACTTTGAAATCGCATATATATATATATATATATATATATATATATATATATATATATATATATATATATATATATATATATATATATATATATATATATATATATATATATATATATATATATATATATATATATATATATATATATATATATATATATATATATATATATATATACTAGTTTATAAACCCGTGTGGTACACGGTTGAGTATTAAATAAAACATTATAATAAGATTTTTTTTATTTTATTGAATTATTTAATTTGATAGGAAAAAGGTGAATCCAATACACCTTAAAATAACAATCTCATTCCATACAATATGCACCAGGCCCTGTTTCTCCTTTCGTGTCAAAACTCACACATGACTTATTCTGTTTGAATCCAACAATATCTTCACCTATGAAATATGATTCTTCCACTTTTTCATCTTATAAAATGTTCCTCTTTTAATGTATAACTTTATAACACATAGTACATGATCTATCATAAATCTTATAAGATAGAAGGAAAGGATATATAACACCATAATAGACTAAATTAATAGCTAAAAAGAAAGGTGATATCGTCAAGGGTTTTACCCTCTTTTCCAAGTTTCGTACACTATGTAAGTTTAGGAAAAGCTACAAAACCACAAAATTTTGTACGTAAACAAATATTTGATCGGCCTATAATCAACAAAACAATGATTTCATGTCAATCCCATTCTAAAAGACCCATTTTCCTGAATGGAAGTCATCATAAATCCTTTTGGTTTTAATCATAAATTATTTCTACTTCTTCCAAGTTCCATCTCATATCCAAATTACCATCATCTCCAAAATAACTCACCAACCCAAAGTACATTGCAAAAAAAATATTACTCTTGATCAGATTTCTTACCAAATCACCGTTGGCTCTTCGATGTGTCGACGTACTCACAGTTCCTGATTTTCCAATGACGTTTCGATGGATATTGCAATGACTTTTGAGATGGAAAGAATTCATATGAACAAACACTGAGGAGAGGAATAAAAACACGCCCTTTCTGTCTTTTACGAAACTACAACCCACCATTGTTGAAGAGTAATTTGATTAGAATTTTGGGACGAAATTTTAAACTCGAAGACCCGAGCGAGACATCTGGTAGAAAAACTCGAACAGAGAAAGAACTAAAAATACATAAAAACTAAAAATTAAAACATCCAAGACGGTTAATCAAGTAAAACTAATTTCTTAAACAATAAGAAAACATCATAGGACTTGAAAATGGTATACAAATACAAAAATAGGGTAAAAAAGGGGTATTACACCTGTAAGATTCCCAAAGGGGCTCATGAGTTTTTCCAATGGAACTCTTTGTTATACCCAACATCATAGAACCTGCAAAAGATAGATATGTAAGTAAAATGAAAGTTGACCAATAATTTAGAACATTGAGTTTTGTTCTACTTTCAATATAATTAAAGAAATTCAAACACTAAATTGGTGTTTTAGCTTCCTTGTTCCCCAATGATTTTCAGACATAAATTAAAAGTGCACCAAGGTTACAATGATTTTCAGACAAAATGGCTGGATAAAGCAGTGAAACAACCACACATTAAAACATTATTAGTGACCTCATAAAAAGTTACCTGAATATATCCTTCTTGTCAAGCATGAAAATTCCAGGAGAACCTCCATTTATATCCTCAACAATTGAAATTCTTCCAACCTGCCTCTTCTCCCCTTCTTCCCACATATTCCTAAGCTCTCTCCACTTTCCAATCTGACTATGTTTTAACTGCATCACCACCGCATCCCTGTAATGCTCGTCTACAGGAAAAACACCCAAGATTGTTCTTGACTCACCATACTCACCCATTATCAGCAGAACGTAGAACCAGGAAAACATCTCTCAGACGCCAATGTCTACAAAAAATCAAAGTTTAGAACCCACAAACTCAAAAATAATCAAGAGTTTATTAAACCAGGTATGTGAGTAAACTAATTCCACATCCATAAACTCAATGCTCTATGGTGTCTTGAAGAATCCAACATCTAGGTAGATCTTCATCTCCTGATATCGATTTTCATCAAGATTTAAGTTTATCATCGATGGTTTCCAACAGTAAATACAAAGTGGATCCATGTGAAGGAGATATTTAGGGCTCACATATTAGAGGAAGAGAAAAGGAGACAGAGGAAGAAAACCAGAATCAGCGCAAACGAACAATCTTGATAGATTTTCCGATGTTCCTTCAAAACTAATTTCAGTTTGTTGTTGCTCCAATCCTTTCACCACATCGACCCCTTCATGGACTCATATTTAAAAAAAATTATATCTGAATTTACACCTCCAGCATGGCAATCCATGTTTGATCTGAGTTCAAAAGTTTAAAAATGCTAAAAAAAGATTAAATAAACCTGGCAAGAATAAGCAGGCATGAAGAAACATGATAGAAGTTTAGGATGATGAAGAAATTAGATGATACGAATTTAAATATGTATCGTATTTTTGGAATTTCTTAGAGATAATCAATAGAAAAAAATTATTACCCGGAGAGAAAGAGAATGAGAAGAGCTTATAAAGGGAAGCCATTAAATATTCTCCGGCAGGCAGACGATTGAGAACTCCAAAACCCCCCGTCGTCTCCGATCTACTCTCATGAATTTGATGGCGAGATGACAGACACTCGTAACTGAGAGATTCAGACGCAAAAGAGAGACAGATGGGAGAAATTAGAGATTAGAATTTGGTAAACTAACCATAAATATATGCATAAATCGAGGAGATATTCAAAAGGAGGAAGCTAAAAATGGGACAATATTGAAGGAATTCGCCCAAATCAAGGGAAGCGAATAAAATTCAAATATGGATAGGATCATATGAATTTTAGGCTTGGAAATTTATAAGTGTTATCATCCAGCTGTCTGCGTGAATTGAGGACAAAAAAAAACCCGCCTAACATAAAACACTGCCACGTGGCATTGTAGCTTCTTAGATACGCCATTTGGCAAAAAAATGGCTTACTTTATTAGAGAAGATATATATATATATATATATATATATATATATATATATATATATATATATATATATATATATATATATATATATATATATATATATATATATATATATATATATATATATATATATATATATATATATATATATATATATATATAGTTTGCTGTTAAAAAAATCAGCTCCGTAGGTTAAAAATATATAGATTATTGAAATTTAACAAAAATCAATTGTTTAATGGCCCATTGGCCAATCAATTAAGCAATAAGTTATTAAAAAAACAAAATGACAATATTTGGTTTCTAATAAATAATAAGTAACATTATGTTTTGTTGAAGACCAAAAATATATAGCTGCTCTAGCATTCTCAAAACTTTGTGCAGTTCCTGAATTTTCCCAAATGCCCTTACTCCACAGAAGATACTTCATCTGCCCGAAAAGATTCACCTGATTATATTGTTTGGACATCCGGTCAAAAGGCCACTATTGAGCTCACAGAGTATACAGTACCTTGTGTTTCCTGTTCATGCTTTCTCCAATGCATGTTCTACGACTCTTAAGGTTTTGAGAAAGATCCTGATTCCAGATGATACCATAATGGGAACTTAGAACCACGGGGGTTTGGTATGGAACTACCAAATATGTACTTCGTATGTATTAAAACCCATATTATTCTCTTATTTAATGCTAGTAACAGTGAAAAAGTAAGCAAACCCAATTCTTGTCTTATTTAACGTCCCTACTATTGAAAAAGAAGCCAATCTATAGTCACCAGGACACTTTGCACGAGACCTACTTGCCATTTTTGATGATTACTTAAGCTACTTATTTCTGGTCAATATGCCAGCCCTGGATGATACAGGATTTCAAATTATCATGCGATCATTTTATTTCGTCTAAACAGTGATACATGGCCACAAAGTTGCTTTGTATATATAAAATATGATAAATCATAATGGTCCTAGAAGATATATTGTGCCATCTGTCAATGGGAGAAGTATGATAAGATGGTTTGATGCAGAAGAAAAATATATTCATCCACCATTCCTTTCTCTGCCAATTTTCAAAACTTTATGTCACAACAAATAGTTTATTATTGGTGAGAAGTGTTATGATTCCAGAAGTGAAGAGTTGATGAAATTTAGGTTAGAATATGGGTTTTGTTTGTCAGCCTGTGTCACTAAGGTCCATGCCTTTTCACCTTCAAAAGAAGACTTCCCTTGGGAAAGACTTAATTTCTTAGACATGTGATGGTGTTTGTTTTAACATTATGTTATAATTGTAAATTGGTAATGTGGTCTATTATTATCTTTAGTATATAATATTATTAATGAAATATATTTTAAAAATTATGATTTCGAATTTTCTTTTTGTTGAACCTATGTTGGTACAGCATTAGGCTGACAAGGGAACAAGTAGGGGTAAGATGATGTTAAGGAAGATCTTGTGAAATATATCATGTAATTTTGGACCACATCAAGGTTGCTTCCCAGAAGGGATTCCCAGGTATTAGATTCACTTCAGAAGTCCTTTTGCATTGCCTTTTATTTTTCAAGAAATTATACTTTACGACTCCAAGTTCCACCACATAATTCTAGTTTATGATATATTATTTACTCTTTATATTTCATCTTTGTTTTTTTACTTTAAAAAAATTCTATAATTTTTGACTTAAGTGGTTATGAATTTTATCATTTCTATCTAATTGGTTCTTTTTGTATTTAATAGATAAAGGACATCTTAATATAGTTATTTCTTTTTACCTCCACTACTCTCAATCTTAAATTCCATATTTTATTTAATATAAACAGTGGTATTTATTTTATCCTTTCAATTGTTTAGGTTGCTGCTACCTCTTATATCCATCAGCCTTGCTTATACTTTGTTACTTTCTTTTAATCTTCTTTCTCTAGAGACAGTCCTTAATATATCTATGTTTTCTTGGTTATTGTACCTTGTTGCATGTTTTTTATTCATTATGAGTTTACGAGGTTACTACCTCTAAAAATTTCAAGCATGTCAATTGTATTTGAAAAATATTTTATGCTATTTAACAGAAGCTTGAATTAGATAAGATTAATTAGTATTATACATTTGTCAACAATAATTTGTAATTATCTTGGTGGTTTTTTTATCTGTCGTGTTAATATGCACACGTCCCTTTTCTTTTATTTATCATGTAGGCACTCAATTTTACATTTTTTCCCGTGTGTTTTACCATAAGGATAACGTAATGGTAGGTTTTAAAATTTTTCTTTTTTTGAACACAAAAACCTTTTATATTATAAGTATTTTAAATTATGAATTACGATAAATTTTAAAATCTTTCATGCTTTTTATAAAGTATATTTTGCAATTTTATTGTAAGACCTTTCAAGAAAACCACCTAATTATTATATAGAAAATACTTTGATTTATGAAATTAAGATATATTTCAAATATCATTAATCCAAAATGATTATTTCAAGAAACCCTTTATAGTATTATTATGAAATCTATCTAGAGGAATTTATTATTATAAAAAATACTTTATTTCATGCAAATAAAGTAGGTTCAAATTGCATTATCTCATATACATATTTTATAGTTATTTAGAATTCTCACATGCAAATTTTTAATAATAATACTAAATTTAAAATTATGACACATAAAATCATAATGATCAACCTATCGACTATACAACAATACCAAAAGAGATAATCCTAAAAGAAATTCTCTCAATATTTCTTTGTTAATCTTATATTATCTCAGCGTTCAAAATGTTTAATATATTATTTTATTATTTAAATATTTGAGTTTAAAATATAAATGTGTAATTAACTTGATTATATAAATCATTATATTCTTCCTATGGAGCCTAATTACTTCTTTTTAAACATTCGATTTATTTAGTGATATATACAAATTAACTCCCGACTCAAAAGCATAAGGAAAACAATTTTAGATCCAAGAATTTTATACTTCAATTAAGTAAATATTCTCTAATCACACACGTAGCATTATCCAGACATTTTTTATCATGTACATTACACTAACTTGCTTATTATGTGGACTATGCATGAGTATGAATGTTGTTGTTCATGGAAAACCCTTTAGGGGAAGTGAAGAATGTAATGTGGCTGACCATGAAAAGCCCTACAGGTGAAATAGTGGCGCCGACTAATCATGACAAGCCCTACGGGGGAAGTGGTCAATGGGAGTGTCCGAAACAAGGCCTTTAAGGAAATTGACATGAGTATAGGAGTTGGTACCAACAATATGCATTTTAGGTTTTTGTGATGTTGTTTGAACTATGTGAATGAATGGTTGTTTGATGTGAATGCATATCATCGATATAATGTGTGAACAATATGTATGCTTACTAACCATTTTCCACTTACCTGTTGTTTATTTACATTTTTCTAGTAAAAAGGGGTAGTTTTGGAAAAAGCATACAAGATGACTGTTCGAACTTCTGCTGGTTGTTTAAGTGAAAGACTTCTACTTTTAGTTATTCATAAACTTTATGTTTTGGAGTAAGATCAAGTATTCGATGGAGTTTTACTTAACGGTTTGGTGAATGTTTTTAATTAAACAAGAATTTATTTAGTTTAATTAATTTAAATTACATTTTTGGGTGGTACAAGTTGGTTTCAAAGCCAATTAAGGGATTCAGGCATCCAGGTGTTGTGTGCTTGGACTTTAACAAAGCTTCTAAGAGATTTTTGAAACGAATTTCGACCAAAAACTTATTTTCGTAAGCAATATGCAAACGAGTCCGCTTGAGAACCGTGGGAATAATTCCTTTGCATGTTGCTGTTTGATTCTTGTTTTGGATTTGAAACATCGTCTGAATACCCGACTTAATCATTTTAAGGGTTTCAAACAAGTTTTAAAATGGAAATGTTTCTAAGTTGGAGACAAGCAGTCAGCCGGAGTGCAAGGGGGTGAGCACACATTCTTATGTGAGATTATATTATTGCATGATGAAAAAGTTAGTATATGATAATGTTATATGATGAGATCGTCTAGTAATAATTTGTGATGACGAATTCTACAATATAAATATATACAATATGTGTGGTGATGATGTGTAGAATGTATGACTAAAAGGCTAGTAGTTTGTGTGTTTTAGTACACATGTACAAAGTATGTGAATTATTATATGTAATGTATGCTCATAGGAGTGATGTATGCAATCCGCTTATGTATGTGCTTGGACATTTAAGATTAATGTTTTCTACTTACAACATGAATGCCTTTAGCTATATATAACTCGTATGATATAGCCTTAGAATTTTTGATTTAACATTTTTGCATGTTCTTGTTTTATTTTTGCTTTAGGGTAGAGTAAAATATTCAAATGCTTTATATGGTTTGTGTCACGCATGGTTAGGAATACATTATGAACTTTGCCATAACTGGTGAATAGCACGAAATAGTGTAAACTCTTAAAGTGTACTCTTAGGAAAACATAAGAATACAACTAGTATGTATAAGGAATTAATGTTTAACATGCTTACACTTTTGAATCAGAAACTAGTGGTAAAGTTAAGACTATGTTGTCTAGTATGAAAGTAGTGTTATGGCACACGTATCACTGCTGAAACATGGTACCCATTGTGACTTGGCAGAATCATAAGGCTTTCCATGAATCAAGCCAGGGTTAATTCGTAGAAGTAAAACATCCTAAAAGAAATAAGATGCCTAATAGAGACCGAAGTGTCCTATGTATGATATGGTACTAGCATATTCAATGCTTTGATACGTACTAATAGTAAGTAATTATGAAGGTCTAGATAAAATAACACAACTAGATGTAGAAGAAGTTAGAAGGATGTAGAGTTACCTATGCTCAACACTTTACTCACAGGGTAAGTTAATGGCATGAAGAAAAGTTGTCAGAGTACACTGTGGTGACCCAGTCACCTACAGTGCATGGAGCAGAAATTGTAGCCGGAAGATAAAGCATGGAAAGATTGGTTGTCAAGACGACCGAAGGGATGAGAGAAATAGTAACTAGAGCAAACCACATATGGGAAAGTGGGGAACAACTATAGTTCCCTTCATAGATGTAAATAGACATAGTAGAAAATAAGAATGAGACTCGAGGAATTGGGAAAGTTTTTCAAATACTAATGTGGAAATCAAGACAATTAAGTGGTTCCAGGTGACTCTAACTATAGTTCCATGCGTAGATGCAAACACCATGTTATGATTGAGAGAAATCGACAACAGAATCAGGTTCAAACCCAAGTGCGGAACAACTAATCAACTATGGTAAAGGAAAGACAATGTGTGCCCGAGTCAGTTTTATAAAATCGCAGACAATAGGGTCCACATTAGAGTTATATTTGAGGTACCTAGAGACCCTAAAAAGTTGCTCAAAGGATAAGGATGGAGAGTGAAGTATGAGTAAAATTCAGTTGAGAACTTGAATAGAGACTGCAACAAGTTAAGAGGCAATATGAGAAATGAATGGAATGGGGTAAAACTTCAGTTGGCAGTATGCCTGGACATGCCTAATGTAGGATGTTTTAGTAATGATCATTTCAGACCATACGACGAATGGTTAATGGAGAAATAAGATATATGGAACTTGTAGCATGGCGAATGAGGATAGTGAGGCTTATGGATTTGGGCAAGACCTGGTGATGGTAATACAATCGAAGTCTTCTGATTACCCAAAGCCTCATGGAAACACGAACCTGGTGATGACTTAGAAGTGACTCATGGAGATGGAATGAATGCTTTTTTATAGTGGTCGTGCTAAGAAGAAAATCTTAAAAAAAGAAATAAATAAATCATAGAAAATATATAGCAAGTATGACGATATACATATTTTTGTAATAAGAAGTTTGGAATTGAATAAAATTTTGAACATGATAGTATTGATTAAAAATCAAATAATAGTAATAATAAATGTTTTGATAACATGTATTATATATGAAGGTCAAGGTCAAATTGGTTTTATAAGTTTTATTCCAAGTTTATAAGTTGTTAAGAAAATCTCTAACTTAGAGATGTTAATTCTTTTATTATGAAATAATCGTAACTTTATGAGATATCATATTCGAGAAGATGTTCAAAGTAATAAATCCATATAAAAAGATATTTTAATTCAGTTATTTTCACCAAAGTATTATTATACCATATATATTTTTAAACTTTGACAGTTCGGTTGATATTTTACCAATCTGTATAAAGATACCGTTTAGCTTTTCCAAATTTTGTGGGTTATCTTTGTATCCCTCGGGTCAAAAAATTCAAATTTCGAATATGCAAAGTTTTTCATAATTAAAAATGTGTAAGGTATTACACATTTTATGTTTAGGAAATCTTTTCTAAAAATGTTAGTTGCTGAGTGAATTAGTTGCTGAGTGAAGAAGGAAGTGAGCATGTTTTCAGTTGGGTATTTTCACATTTTCAGATTCTTAATGACAATGACATTTTTTGACTAATGAAATATGTAAAGTAATATCTCAAGATGAAGAGATCTTAACGAAATGTTTTGAACTAACACGTTGAAAATGAAATGTTAAAAGATCATACAAGTAATAATAAGTACAGAATGAGAATACGCAGTAAGGTTATGGCAAGATTGACAGACTATGGCATGATTTTGAGAGACAAGATAACCCAATAAGAAGCTTCCTATCATGTATCGGTGGATGAACTTTAGAGCGTTACGTAGGTTCTCTACAAACGAATCGATAGGATGTGAAGTTAGAGTTACAAGATATGAGAATGAGTGTTATGCCCTCAAGTTAGGCAAAACAAAATTGGACATAATTGACAGCTTAACCTTGGTGCTATTGCTGTGAGTGTTGGAATACTATTACAAAACAACAACGCAGTGGAAACATAAGCAAAGATCGTATTACATCACCGATCACAAAATCATGCATACTTTTGTAACTGTAAACCCAAGAGGGATCAAGATATACATTTATGATTCAGATATGATCTTGCTAGGATGTTTAGAGCCCAAAGTGGAACTCCTTTGATGGAATCGCACCGAAGAAAATGACTCAGCACCCGCTACTGATAACGCCCAGTAATGTCAAGCATTATAGTTGTTATTGAGCCGGGATTTAGATGAATTATACTTCCGATATGACTAATATTACTCACTTTTAGTGCCAAAGGCTTGTGCTGTGTTTTACTTATAATACAGGGTAAAAAGTGTACAATTTGGCAATGTTTGGAAGCAAAGCTGGATTCTAGTTGAAGTAATACGCGCGCCGCGTGTAAATGAGAGACGCGACGCGGCCAGTTGTTGAAACCGGATTAGAGTTCAAATTCAAAGTGCGAAGAAAAGGGGGATAAGGTTGACCCGCGCAGCGTAGAAGGCTATGCTGCGACTCGTACAAGCCAAATTCGTAACTATAAATAGAGGCTTTTGGTTCGTGTTTTGGGAGCGAATATCACACCTTTGAGAGACACTCATGCATCTTTGACTCGAAATTTCGTAGATTTGGCAGTAGATTTGATAGTTGGTTAGGTTTTAATATTTTTATTTGTTTTTCGATTATTGTTCGTTGTGTGAGATCGAGGGTTCTGGATTGTAGAACACCATCGACCATACGGATCTGGATTGAAATCTGAATTCAGATACATTCGGCTCTGATCAGATTTGGTTCTATGCAAGTTACATTCGGTTTTCAATTCTATGAAATTTTACGTTTTTCAATATAGAATTTTTGTTTCAAGTTATCAGTTCTGATTTCTGAATTTACTCTCGAAATCAGATTAGATTAGTTTAGTTTAATTATTTGTGATTCATTATTTGGACATTGGTCATTGGTTTTTGGATTACGTGTTTTCGAGTTCTTTGAGGATCGAGTGTATGAATAAAAACCGTCTATAGCGTGACACTATAGATTGGTCATATTTTGACACAAAGTGCCAACCACAAAATCCTTGGTTTGACCCTTTCTTACCGCCAGCTAATGGACTAGTAAAGTTTTATTTAGTATTTTTGACCGCATCAACGACTGCGACGTGTGAGCTACTGAAGTATAAACCTTTGCTTGAAGTTTTAGCACATTATCTTCTGGGTATATGAAGAAAATCAGCCGTTAGAGGGGTGGCAAGAGAGGGTAACAAATTTAGGGTTTTGTTGTGACCATTTACAACTCTGATAAAGGGTTGTATTTATAGTGCCTTTAAGCTAATACTATGCGAATTGAATTGTGCTAGCAACAAGAGCTAAGGTTTCTTCATAATTGATTCCCTCCTGTTGACAGTATCCTTTTACAACCAATCGAGCCTTATTTCACACAATGTTTCATTTGGTGTCAAGAGCTAAGGTTTCTTCATAAGAAACTTGTGAAATTGTTGTTAGATTAGTTTTGAAAATCTATATGTGAGTAAAAAAATATTTGAAAGTATAAAGGTATGATCCATAAGTTGGAACTAGAATTTGAGACCATTTAGAGAAATTCTAGGATGACAGACTATAATTGCCAAATTCTTGAAACCTAGAAATTAGGACAAAGTAGACAATTTAGAGACTAATGATACTAAGAATAATTAATTAAATATTAATGAAGAGTTTTCTAAGTTGGGAATGAGCATTGACATCACTTTGAGACATATATGTAGGTCCCAAACAATCACTAGATCTAAATGGTATCAATCAAACAATAAAAACAGGGAGATTATCAACCTTCAATGCACACCTTAGATTATCAAGGTCAGGTACATAAGATTCTTGATCGCTTGAATGCAAGAATATTCTCCCTCTACTTAGCACAAACTTCAAGGCAATCAACTCACCTAATCATAGCTACAATAGAGTATATATACCTATGCATGAAACCCTAAGCCCATCCAGCAAGCTCACCAAAATCGTCTGGCCCAGCCCACCGAAAACCTCAGGTTTTCGGTCAACACAACCGAATATCAGGACGTTTTCGGTCTAGACCGAAAACCTCATTCAAGTCAAATAATCTTCATTTTAGCCTAGAAACTCCTTGGATTTGGTCTGTTTAAATGCAAAGATTAAACCAACAATAATTATGACCCAACAATCTCCCCCTTGGTTTAATGCTTTCATTTGTCTTCAAGCTCCATCTTGAACTTGGTTTCGGTTATATACTGCATCAACATTCTAACAATCTCCCTTACACGACTGACGGGTGCAGATGTTAATAGCTTTCAGCACGTTGCAGAGACAACTTCATCTTCGGAGTGGACTATCTTCATATATGACTTTAAACGTGCATTGGGTGAACAGGCTTCAGCATAGGTCTTTAATCAGCACATCCAGCTTTGATTTGACTTTGACGGGTACATGGAGTCTGATTCTTCATCTTTTCTTTTAGATCACAAAAGGTGTAAATGTAGCAACGAACTGATTGAGGAGGAATTCAATGCAGCTTGTTACATAGAGTTATGCTTCACCTTCTTCTGGGGATAAAGTGTTTGTCTCGAAACTCTCGAACTTCACTTTATTGGCGTTTCTTTATTGGAACGACGACCGCAAATCCTGTGGATCACGGAGTCATAAAACTCTCACCACAGTTGTTCAAGGACCCAGCCTTGGCTTAGAATGAGACTTCTGGCAGTATCTGTGTGAACCCAGAGGAACGCACTACAATTGTTTGAGTATCGAAGAACTACTCTTGGCCGTTTTGATTTTTTCCCCTGCATATCCTTGATCAAAGATCTCAATGCAGTTATCAAGTCAACAAGTTGACTTGGCTCTTGGGGTCTCACAACTATTGTGGTAGACAACAGCGATCACTGACCCAGAGTTTTGATGTTTCATAAATGCAAGGTAAAATCACATTGAGTCACGAACATCTTCATTAGAATAAATTAGGGTCAAGAGTGGTATGAGCGTGTAATATGTCTTGGTTACTAGACATACCCATCGGCTAGACTTTCAATTTGTCATCAGTGTATCGTTTATTACACTGAATCATCCAACTCTTGAATTAGAAGACTTGTAGGTGAGAATGGTTGTTGATGCCTCACATTTACTACTGGTGTTATAGCAGAGATCACTGGCATAGAGTTTCGAAATATCATCACCACTTGGTTTAAATGATGAGTCTTCTATTTCTTGCAACAAAAAGATAGAGGTGGTTGAGAATGGATTGATGAGTGTGATAGATTACGGTATGCAATCTAACCATCGGCACAAAATTTGTAACTCTCGACTTTGAGTGACTTTACTCAAAGTGTCTAGAAGTTCGTGTTGCAAAAAAAACTTTAGGTTGGTAAGAGAGAAAAGTTGTTAGTGCTTCAAACTCATTGTGGTGTACCAATGAGAATCATTAGCATAAGTTGATGTGTCTCAGCAGTGAGTGGTGTAGCTTAGTGCGTCGTTGACAGATAATGAATGTCTTAGCGAGTCACGGTAATAGTGAGTCACATCTTTGACATGAAATTTTGATCTGTATTCCCAATTGGTATTGATCAGGAACATTGACGATCGTGCAGGATTTTAAGAGAATATTTTTGGATTATTTAAATTTTCTGAAAGAGAAAGACATAAAAATGAGACATATTTTTGTATTTTTGAATTTTTTATTTTTTTGTCGTTTTTAATTCTCCCCCTAAATTTGTGCATGTGAAAGAAATTTCGAAATTAAAACATGAACAAATTTAACTAGAGAAAAATATACAAAATTTACATGAACTGATTTAACAGTCATCGAAGCGAATCATTTTTAAGAGTTCAACAAGCACATCGAACCGAGCTTTTGCAAAAGGTTTTGTGAACAAGTCCGCCACATTCTTATCTGTGTGGACTGGTTCCAAATGAATCAGTTTGCATTCGTAGCAATCTCGAATAAAATGAATTTTAATGTCAATGTGCTTGGTTTTGGAATGCTGGACAGGGTTTTTAACTATTTGGATAGCTGCATCGTTATCACAAAATATGGGAGTATCAACAAAGTTCATACCATAATCAAGAAGTTGATGTTGCATCCAGATGACTTGATAACAGCAAGCCGAGGCAGAAAAATATTCAGCTTCAGCTGTAGAGGTTGACACGGTTTGCTGATTCTTGAACTGCCAAGAGATCAGTCTATCTCCCAAGAATTGACATCCAGCACTTGTGGACTTTCTGTCAATGTCGCATCCTCCATAATTGCTGTCTGAAAATGCATGCAGATCAAATTCACGGTTCTTTGGATACAAGAGACCCAATTTAGGTCTCCCTTTGAGGTATCGAAAGATCTGCTTAACAACAGTTAAATGAGAAAGTTCAGGATTAGCCTGATGTCGAGCACATTGGCAGACTGCAAAGATGATATCTGGTCTGCTAGCCGTCAGATACATTAAAGAACGAATCATTGATCGATAGTAAGTTGATCAACAGATTCTCCATCTGGATCTGAAGAGAGGAGAGGTCGCTCAGACATCGGAGTATTAGCATTCTTCGCATCGTCATTTCACCCAGCGAGCTCATTTCAAACCTTTTCTTCATCACTTGTTCGAACTCTTTACATAACGCCTCGCTTGTAGAACCAAATATGATATCATCCACATAGATCTGGACGACAATTTGGTCTGTCTTTTCACGCTTTATGAACAGAGTCTGGTCGGTCGTGCCTCGAGTGTAACCATGTTGGAACAGATAATCAGTCAATGTTGCATACCACATATGGGGAGCTTGATCAAGACCATAAATAGCCTTATCCAACTTGTAGACGTAGTTCGGAAATTTGGAGTTGATAAAGCCCGGAGGTTGATCAACATAAATCTCCTCCTTCACTTCACCGTATAGGAATGTAGTCTTAACGTCCATTTGATACACAGTAAAGTTCATATATGAAGAATAAGCAAGAAAGATCTGAATTGCTTCCAATCTTGCCATCGGAGCATACACTTCTGTCTAATCAAGACCTTCAATTTGACGAAAACAACGGACAACCAGGCGTGCCTTGTTTCGCACTATAACTCTAGAGTCATCCTGCTTGTTGCGAAATACTCATCTTGTGTCAAGAGACTTTTTGCCCTCGGGTAATTCCACCAACTACCAAATGTTTTTCTTCTCAAACTGATTCAACTCTTCATGCATGGTGTCCACCCAACTTGGTTCATTGAGTGTCATCTCTACATTCTTTAGCTCAATTTGAGAAATGAAGCATGAGTAGACGCACTCGTTGACATGACCACTCTGACTTCTGGTTTGAACCCCATCGTCCAGAGAGCCAATAACATTATCAATCGGGTGGTCGCGTTGAATTCTTAAAGGAATGGCATGCTCGAGCGTAGCAGTAGAAACCAGAAGGTTTGTTATGTTTTCAACTTATCCTGAGCCTGAAGAATCTCTGTCGGAATCTCTGAAATCGTGGGAGGTACTGGCTACATACTCATTGGGAATTATCTCGGGAAAAAGGGAATCCATGAATGTGGAGTCGAAAAGATCAGCAGGTTCGGAGTTGATAACATCTTCATAAGTAGCAGATTGTTCAACAACTGGAGGTACGCCAACAACCTGAGATGATTCAGCAGGAGCATCTTCAGTTACAGTGGTGGAAACAGGAGATGCACCGTCATTCAGAATTGGATCTTCAAAGATTACGGACGGTATGATGGGATCAAGAATGATTTCCGCATCATCATCTCTGTTGACTCAACTTGGACCTGGCTGTGTGCCTGAGACATCATTAGAAAGCACATTAAACGATTTAAACAATTCATCATAATTAAATATCCAGTCAGGTCCAATACATGCATCCGTCTCATTCTCCTCTAGCCACCGCACGTCGAACGATTCCACAATCTGCTTAGTCACCTTGTTTTACACCCGATAAGCAGTTTTACCCGCATACCCAACAAAGTAGCAATCATCAGCTTTAGAGTTAAACTTTGGAGTAGCTTCAAGATGAAGGAGGGTGCAAGGACAATCGAAGGTGCAAAAATATGCAACTTTCAGTTTACGACCATATAGAATCTCGTACGGAGTCTTCATTTGATTCTTGTTGATGATGACCCGATTCTCGACATAACACGCTGTTTTAATTTCTTCGGCCCTGAAGAACACCAGGAATTTGGAATCGACGAGCATGCTACGTGAAGCATCAATTAACGTTCTGTTTCGGCGCTCAGCGACACCATTTTGTTGAGGTGTACAAGCAGCACTGTACTGACGCTGCACTCCTTTATCTGCACAGAATTTATCCAACACCGCGTTCTTGAATTCGGCCCCATTGTCGCATCGAATTGCCTTCAGCGTCTGATTTGTTTGATTCTCGATAAGGGTGATGAATCTCATGACCAGCTCTACAGTTTCGCTCTTGTTCTTTAAAAAGAAAACCCAAGTAAAACGTGATTAATCATCAATAATAACTAAACAATAACAGCTTTTATTGATACTGAGAACGTTGATGGGGCCAAAGAGATCCATATGAATTAGTTGAAGGAGCGAATCAATGGTGTTGACCAGTTTGTTTGGGCTTGTGCGGCTTCCGATGATGTTTTCCTTGAGCACAAGCAACACACTTTTCAGAGGTAATGAGGTCTTTAATTGGAAGCCCCGGACAAGATCGTTTTTAGGAAGACGACTCAAATTCTTCGCATTGGCATGACCAAGACGACGATGCCATAATATGGCATTTTGTTTAGAGGCTTTTGGGAACAGGCAGGTGACGTTTTCAGGAGAGTTGTGATTCATGTCTATGATGTAAGTGTTGCTTTTGCGTTTTGATTTGACAAGAATCCGCTCCTCAGTAATGACAACACCGGGTTTGAGAATTGGTCATTCTTTGTTTGTAAAGTGGGTTGAAAAACCTTTTTCGTATATTTGAGAAACGCTCAGCAGACTGTGCTTGAGCTTAGGAACAAATTTAACGTTCTCAAATTTCAACACGCCATTCGAGATAGTCCCTTTTTGTGTGATCTTTCCCTTTTCACCACCCACAAAGCAAACATGTCCACCGTTAAAGTTTTCAACGTCGTGTAATTGGGACATGTCGCCTGTCATGTGTCTGGAACATCCACTATCAACATACCAGGGTCTGATGATATTCCTCCATAGCTGTTCCTGCACAAGTTGCGGGATTAATTAGATTTAGGGACCTAGTCCATACTGATACTGGGTTGACCCTTACTATCGATACAAGCAAGAGACTCTAAACTCATATCCTGTTTATCAAATAATGAAGAAGAAGTTTCAGAAGTCTTTTGAACACTGCCTTTAGGGACCCATTTATAATTTGATTTAAATCTTTTATCTTTGGACCAAATGGGAACATTTACATTAGCTTTAGAATTAGGACTACTATTTGAGTCGGTCCGTTTGTCCTGGGCAGTTTGAGTCTTGGGTTTTGAAACATTCCGGTTTTTGTTTCGAGAACATGACCTCGAGGGTTTTCTCTTATAAGATTTCCCTCTTGGCACGTGTTGCCAAAATTGTTCATGTTGTTGAGCATACAAATATTGGGGACAATTTCTGGCAATGTGACCAGCAATTCCATAGTTGAAGCAAGTTTGTTTTTTCAAAGGAGCAGTGGAAAATTTTCCAGGTCCTGATTGTTTCAAAACATTACCACATACACAAACATGCAATAGAATTTTTAACAGAATTCTTGGTCCTAAATTTTTGAAAATTAACGCCACAAGAATTTTTCAAAACATTAAAAAATCATAGTGTCACGTCGCACACAATCATTAATAACAAGCAGAACAGAAACATTAGTCTTTGAATGAATTTTAACAGCATTAAAAACATGCTTGTCTTCCTCGTCCACATCCTTCTTTTTCAGTTTATCTGCACATGAGATAGAAGAATCAGTAGAGTTCATTTCAGTATTCTCAACGGTGCCAGATTGATTTTCTTGAACGGAACTGGATGTAACGGGTTGTTCTGTCTCTTGGTTAACAATAGAGGGAGTAAAGTTATTATTAAAAGGAGGAGGAACCATTTTGTAACCAAAGCCTTCACTATGTTTATTTTGCCATTTTAACTGATGTTTAATCATAGATTCAACAACAGTACTTGATGCATCGAATTTTTTAATAGTGAAATCAACATTGTTATATTTGGCTTTCAGTGCATCAAGTTCAGCAGTTAACTTGGCATTCTCTTCATTAGCAAATCTAATGTGACAAGTTTTTATAATATACTCTTCTTGCAATTTCTCAAAATCTGATGTCTTGGCTTCTAGGTTTTCTTGAAGATGTTTCAGTTTCTTTTTAGAATTATAAACGAGATTTTCAAGATCAAATATTTCTCTAACTAATTTATCGTTCAGCTACGGTATTTAGCAATTTTATCATCACAAGATTTAGAGCAAGAAACTTCACTAACCTTAGTGTATTCGGGGGTGGAAGAGACCATGAATGCAAACTGTAGATCCATCATCTGTTCTTCAGCAGCATCAACATCTATGTGACCTTCGATCTGGGCAAGATGAGCTCCACCATCTGCATTTAAATTCAGGGCCTGCATCTGGTCCTCCCATGTGAACTGTTGTGCCACCATCGCCCTTTCATTATTCTGAGGTTGAGGAGAAGCTTCACGGTAGATTCCAGTCGGTATTTGATTTCTTTCGGTGTTAGCATTCTCCACTCTCGGCTTAGTGCACTCACGAGCAAAATGCCCCGGCTCGTGGCAGTTGTAGCATCTAAGTATGGTCTTATTGAATCCCATCTTGCTTTCTCCATTATTTCCCCAATTGTTTCTACCCGTTTTTTGAGTAAATTTCTTAACCTTGAATACTGCCATAGCAATATGCCTGGAAATGTCCATTTCCTCAATGTCGTCAGGGTGAATCTGATCAAGATCATTAAGAACAAATCAAGAACAAAGGCTAACAATGAGATACAAGTGTATGAGTATTTAATCAGTCGAATGATTGTATTCAGAGTAAAAAGATAGTGCTCCAGGTCTTTTAATGACGAGAAACTATAAGGATCATTACAATGAATAAACCGACTATTCTAAAGTATGTGCTGACTATCTAGGGCTAATGGTGTTTATATACTAAGATCTAATCGGATAAACACTTAATCCAATTAGTTACAGATAAGCATAAAAACCCTAGACATTATCTACTATAAAAGATAAGTACAAAATATAACAGTCTTCAGATAAGCACGTAGACTTCGTATCATCAACCGCTTCGTATTAACCTCCCACTTCGCATACATCAAAACTTCGAACAGGAACATATGTACTTAGGATATCAAAATATCATCATAATCAGAATCCTAACATTCTCCCCCTTTATAGTGAAGATGCCAGGTATCCGAAGTCTATAACATGTGAAAGGCTTTGCTCAATTCCCTCCGAATCTGTAACCACCACTTCAGATGAGTACACAACTCAAGCTTTGCATCACCTGAGTTCTCATTATTAACTATCACTCTTGCTATCATTCCTTCCAAAAATGTAGAAGGAAACTTCTCCTTTTCATCCATATCGAAGAACAACTTCTTCAGTGGACTTTTCTTTGTGAGCTTTCCCTTGTAAACAACTCCCCATGGTTTCTGTAGAATCTTTCAATCGCTGATTTTGGTTATGCCAGTAAGTTCTTTATCTGCAGATGGAATAGATTGCTTAAAAAGTTTTGCAATTTCGCAGTCATATAGGGCGATGTTTCGAAGATATGAACCCATAAATCTTCCAATTATTCTGTAACCTCTTGTAATACCAACCTGCTGAGAGATTCTTGTTTGTGTCAAGCTGTAGAATCTTTCAACTAGTACAACGAAGTCATTTGGGTTCATGAGGGGAAAATCAACAACAGTGAAGGAGCTTTCTATCTTCTGTTCACCTCTTCGGACATGATAGGTGAAGTTCTGATAAATTTCTTCAAAGAGTGGTCTAGTCTCTATACGATCGATCGCAACAATCTTTAGGCATGACCAGACATGTGTTTGATCAGCAGCAAGGTTTGCATGAAACCTGGCTTTTTGCTCTTGAAATTTTCTTTTCTTAGTTGGATCAAACTCAATGTCATAGACATTTGCAGCAAATAACTTCGGATTGAAAGGGATGTCCAGTTGCAACTCCATTGTATTCTCATCGATGAATGACACTAGTGGCAAACGATCAAACATTTCCACAGTGGTAAAAGCCAAATTCATTATCGTCTCATATGTGCAGATTTTGTTTACTGGACCCAAGACTTCCTTCTTTCCAGCTCTATCTCTTGAGACTACATACAAATGCCTGAGTTTCTCATATTCTTCTGCCTTCTGTTTCTTCTCCTCAGACTTCGAGAGTTCTTTTGCAGTCTTCTTCCCCTTATCGACTGAAGGTCCTGTTTCAGGTGGAACTTGAGAAGTTGTCATTTTTGTTAAAGCGGATGAAGGTGCAGAACTAGCTCCGAATTTGATTCCACCAGAAAATATTTTTATGAGGCTGGAGGTGGATTCAGTTGATATTGGTGTGGTTCGTCCCCAAACAGGAACTGTTGTTGATGGTGATGTTTTGGAGATTGTTGCTGAAGAGGATGGTGCTGAAGTACATCCGAAAGATGGTTTTGTTGTTGGACCAGCGGTAGTGAGTGGTGTGAGGGTTGTGATTGTTGCTGGTGGTGCGAAGGTGATGCGTGTTTGCCTTTCTATTAGTCGAGGCCCTTCTCCCCCTTGTGACGAAAGCACTGAGGGGTTCTGAGCACCCGGTAACCGACTAACAAGTGTAAGAAGTGGTGCAATATCCTTTCGGATGGAGTCGGTAGTTTGAGAGACCAAAATCTTCATTTGCTGGTCACTTATTTTCTGTGCTTCTTTGTAGGCGTTTAGCTCTTGCACCTTTGGTTCATATGCAACTATCGTTTTCTTTGCATCCTCAACATCCTTCCTTAAACTTTTCAATTGGACATCAAATTCCTCAGCAGCTCGTTTTGTGAGATTCTCAACCGAAGTAGACAAAGAAGTAAGCTTTGCTTGAACTTCTGTATGGGCAGAATTGAGGTTGGTGACCACTTCGACGAGTTTGGATGTATGTTGTTCCTGGATTTTCTGTGTTTTCTGTTCGACTTGTTTCTCCACTTCCTTACACCTCAAGTCGATTTTCTCCAACACATTTCTTGTCATCTGTTTGACATCAGTTTCTACAACCTTGACTGCCTCATCAATCTTTTTGGTGACTTTCTTTGTGATGGTTTCTTCAAAAGACGTGAGTGATTCCGAAAAGTGATTGGTAGTTACCCCAGGCCCTTTGTCCGAAGTGTACATGGTCTGGGCTCGGATAAGAACGTTCAATTTCGCATTGAGTTGGCGGAATTGTTTCATTGCCACCAGGCTCGTGTCTGGTTCATCATCTTCGTCTTGGATGTGGATTGGGGCTGTTTCAAAATAATCCTCCTCTTCTTTGTCAGATTCGTGTGAAGAGGGAGAATCAGCCATGTCATCCATAAAAAATGAATGAAGCGGAGGAGGTACTTCAATTCTTGTACTGAAAATTGGTGTTGTATGCTTCGGTGGTGGGGATGGTGGAGTTGTGGCAGTTGGATTACCGGATGTGAGACTTGTGTCCACATTAGATGTGTGCACAGGGGTCTCAATATGACTTGTCTCCACATTAGATGTTTCAACAGTGGTCATATGTTCGGTCACCACCGAGTTTTCAATTAAAGATACAGGAGGATCAGAAGGAGGTACCGTGGAAGTTGTAGTCGTAGTTGGTGATGGAGGAATGTTGGTATCCTCCTGATGTGAGTGTTCTTCCTCTCCTTCTTCTTCTTCTTCTTCTTCAGATCGAGGTGTTGGTGGTCGTGAAGATTGAGCAGGTTTCTTCTTCGATGGCTTCACGGCTTAGGTTTTCTTCCTTGTTCTGGACATCCTGATTGTTGCATTAAAGTCAGGGGTACGCTTTGAGTACTTCGTATGTTGCGAATCTTATTGTTGATTTATTGGTGTATCCGAAGATTAACTTGAAGTTTTGTGAAAGTGCGTTTCTAGCTTTTTCCTTTCATTTGGATGTATTTTGATTCTTGTAGCATTTGTTGCTCTTTTCTATTTCATCGTATTTATTTCAACATTAATACATTTTTCATAAATAACTTCATAAATCCCATCAGTTGAAATTGACATTGAATTTCTTGCTTCGTATCAGGAGACGTCAGATGTTTTACTATAACGCAACACTTGGAACATATCCTGAAAAGACTAAGTCTTCTTGATTAGTTACGAACTTGTGCGAATGATAGAACCACTGGGTGCAAGTAAGACATGAGGGTTACATATGGGCTTATACAAAGTATGGACATGTCAAAAGGTCTTTAACCATGATCAGATCATCCGAAGTGTTACCAATGTTGCAATGCGAGTCCCAAATATCCCTTAGTGCAATGAGATATGTTCAACAGACTCTAAAAACCCCATTTTGTCCTTTCATTGTGTAATGATATTTTGCAATAGTTGGATTCGGACGAAATTGATATGGATGTTTCTGTGAGCAGAAGTCAGTATTTTAGTGTAATCAGAAGCGAACAGAAGCGTCGGATGTGAATAGTGACTTATGTGCTTTGAATGTTTTTAGTAAAATCTTATCCGAACGGAACCGAAGGTTCGTTTATAAATAGTATTGCTTCTGATAACAAGAAAATTTTCTAAAAAACTTAAAAAGTATAAAAAAAACTAAAAAGACTTAAAAGTTTAAAGTCTTCTTGAAGAAAAAACTTAAAAAAACTTAAAAAAAAAGATTTTGGATTGAAGGTACTTAGCTGATTATGTGTTTGGAACTGCAGATGACTCAAGCACGCCTAGCCCATGAATGATTCGTGTGAATGCTTTTTCATCAAGGGCTTTGGTGAAGATGACTTCCAGCTGATCATTCGTATAAACGAAATGTACCTCAATGTTTCCTTCCTCTACATGACTTTTAATAAAGTGATATCGGAGGGAAATGTGTTTGGTCTTCGAATGTTGAACTGGATTATGACAGATTCGTATGGCGCTTTGTGAGTCATAGAATAGAGGTATTCTTTGCATATGAATTGCATAATCATGCAGTTGACTTTGAACGTAGATTATATGAGAAGTGCATGCAGCAGCAGCAATGTATTATGCTTCGGCTGTGGAGATGGAAACACATGTTTGTTTCTTCGATTGCCAGTTGATGAGCTTGCCATCTAGAAACTGACATCCCCCTGAAGTGCTTTTACGATCAAGTGCACATCCTCCCAGATCAGCATCGGAGTAGGCTTGTAGAAAGAATCCTGAGTTAGCCGATACCATAAACCAAGAGAAGGTGTTCGATGAAGATAGCGAAAGATTGTCTTGACTGCGGCTAGATGGGGTTCTTTTGGGTTCGCCTGATATCGTGCACAATTACAGACTGAGAACATGATATCTGGGCGACTTGCTGTTAAGTAGAGTAAAGAACCAATCATGCTCCTGTAGACTTTCTGATCAACCGCCGGTATGTCAAGCGAAGGTGTGAGTCTTGTACCAGCAGCCATAGGAACCTTCGCATTTGAACAGTTCTCCATCCCAGATTTCTCCAACAGGCTTCGTGTGTATTTTTATTGGTTTATGAAGATGCCTTCAGATGTTTGTTTAACTAGTAGTCCGAGAAAGAAGTTTATCTTCCCTATCATGCTCATTTGAAACTTGCTTTTCATTAGGGTTTCGAAATCTTTTGAAAGTTTAGGGTCTGTTGATCCGAAGATGATATCATCCACGTAGATTTGAAATAACATGAGATGATTAACAACTTTCTTTCTAAATAGAGTGGGATCAACAGAACCTTGTTTGATGTTTGATTGTTTTAAAAACCGGGTTAAAGTTTCATACCATGCCCTTAGTGCTTACTTTCGCCCATAGACTGCTTTGTCAAGGATATAACAGTGATTTGGGTATTTTTCATTTATAAAACCAGGTAGTTGTTCCACATACACTGTTTCCTCAAGTTCGCCATTTAAAAATGCACATTTGACATCCATTTGATAGACATCAAAGTTTTTATGGGCAGCAAATGCCAAAAAGATTCGGACGGACTCAAGTCTGGCAACAGGAGCGAAGGTTTCATCATAATCGATTCCCTCCTGTTGACAATATCCTTTGACAACTAGTCTAGCTTTGTTTCATACAATGTTACCTTCTGTATCAAGTTTGTTTCGAAAACGCATTTGAGACCTACTACAGAGGAGTTGGTTGGTTTAGGAATTAAACGCCACACTTTGTTTCGTTCAAATTCAGCCAACTCATTCTGTATGGCCTCAACCCAAACCGAGTGTAGAAAAGCTTCTTTTACAGTTTTGGGTTCAACTTTTGAGATGAAAACATTAAACATGCAGTAATCCGATCGTTTATTTAATTCATTTTGCTTAGCTTTTAATTGAGATCGAGTAAGTCTTCGGATGATCTCTTGTCCATTTTTCGAGTGGAGGATATGCAGGGTCATATCCTATCAATGTTTCCCCATGCACTTCCTCCGTATCAGATGGATAATCTGAAGTCGACTGATTTTCTTTAGGCGAAGTGTTAGGAATTGATTGCTCTTCATCAACACAAGCTTGTTTGTTAGATGACTCCCCCTCAAAAGAAGCTGGCATGTCATATGACTCCCCCTCGAATTGAGAATGGGTTTGTGTTGAAGATGAGCTTGGTGGTTCTATAGAGTGAGCATCCTTTGACTTTGATGATGTAGACGTTGAGGAGTCATCTACAACCGAAGGATCCTTTGGGTTGGATGTATCATACTCCCCCTCAACCGAACGATCTTTTTGCTTAGGTGTCTCTGACTCCCCCTCAACTGAAGGTTGCGTAGCTTTTGATGGTTCGTTGGTGCTTTGATCGTCAGTGAGCTTGTTGATTTTTGGTATATTATTGTCCTTCGCATTTGCTTCAGCATCGATTGCGTGATCAGGACTGTCAAATAGGTAAGAGAAATCAAGATTGAAAGAGTCCAGAGGTATGACTTTGGATGGTTGTTCTGGAAATATAGAGGAACAAGGAAAGAGTGTGTCTGATTTCTTGATATGATGATCGTCAAAGGTCAGATTGAATGTTTCCTCAATCTTCCTTGTTGTCTTATTTAATACTCGATAAGCTTTCGCAGCTTGTGAGTATCCCAGGAAGAAACCATCATCGGATTTGGATGCAAACTCCGTAGTATCAGGTTTGAGTCTCATGATGAAACATCGGCAACCGAATACATGGAAGTATTTCACATTTGGTTTCATTTTGTTGATGACTTCGTATGGAGTGATGTTGAAGCGCCTATGAATGTACGATCGATTCTGAGTGAAGCATGCAGTTGCAACAGCTTCGGCCCAGAAGTATATTGGAAGATTTTCATAGTCAAGCATGGTCCTTGCAGCTTCGCATAATGATCTATTTCTTCGCTCAATGACACCATTTTGCTGTGGACTATAGGCGGCAGAAAAATTATGAGTTATGCCCTTCTCCTTCAGATACGAGTCAATTATTTGATTTTTGAAATTGGTGCCATTGTCACTTCGGATAGCTCGTACTGGTTTCTTTAAATGAAGCTCGATTTGCTTGATGAAGGCTATGAGTTCTGCAGGTGTGTCTGACTTTTGTCGTAGAAAGATTACCCATGTGAATCGTGAGAAGTCATCGACGATAACTAATATGTATTTCTTTCCTCCAAGAGATTCGACCGTTGAGGGACCACAAAGATCAATGTATAGCAGTTCAAGAGGTTCAGTGATCTTGGAGTCTATGGTAATCAGATGAGTTTGTCGCTTTTGCTTCCCATGCTCATAAGCAGCACACAATGTGTCATTATCAAACATCAGTCTAGGAATACCTCGGACAAGGTCAAGAGCAACCAGCTTGTTGATATTCTTGAAGTTCAGATGAGATAGCCTGCGATGCCATAACCAGCTGAGATTCGAAGGGGCTTTTGAGAGTAGACAGATGGAAGGTGTTCGAAAAATTGGCTTCATATCCAGTGGATACATTTCACCCTTCCTTGAATATTTTAGCAAGACTTCCTTGGTTTTTTTCTTCTTGATTACACTTCCAGCTTCGTCGAATGAGACTTTTAAACCAGTCCCCACAACTAGTTGAGAGACACTAACTAAATTGTGCTTTAATCCTTCTACATAAGCAACTCGATTTATAGTGAATTTGCCATTAGTGATCTTCCCATATCCTCTTATGGGACATGTTTCGTTGTTCCCAAACTCTACATCTCCTCCATCTTCTAAACTTCTGAAATCCCTCAAGTACTCTATCATCCCCGTCATGTGTCGTGAGCAGCCACTGTCGATATACCATTCCTTATTGTACTGCTCATCGATCATTACCTACAATTTAGATAGAGAGTTTAGGTACCCAACATGGCTTGGGTCCTTGAGGGTAAGTATTTGGATCATAGATCCATGATGCGATCATATCATCCTTTTTGGTGCCAGAAGTTGAAGCAATATTTGACTCGATGGAGGGTTCAATTAATTGAGTTTTAGTGACTTTTGGAATCCATTTCAAAATTTTCTTTTGTTTTTGCTCTTTAGGACTCATTGTTGAAAGTGGATTTGGTTTCACAGGAACCCATTTTCGGTTTGAGAGTAAACATTTCCCAGAAGAAGTACTATATTGAGTAGATTCGCATAGAAACTCTTCATAAGAAAGCTTAAAATCTTGAATTGTTAAGATTTTATCTTTAAAAAAATCCATGTTCTTAACAAGCCAAACATGAAACGTATCAACTAGGTTGCTTCCCTTAGTAAAAGCTTTCTTAGTTGCTTTTTCATACTTATTGTTTGTACAAATAGGTTTGGCCGGTTCAAAAGAAATTTTCTGTGGTTTTGTTGAAGACTTTTTGACAGTAAGCGATTTTTGTTGGTTTTGAAATGCTTTCTTTTTGTTTTGGGAATCACGATAGTTTTTCCTTCGTCTATTGTCGTAGAATTGTTTATGCTTTTCAACAGAGGTTTGAGTCTTAACTTGATTTCGATTAGCAGTGAAGTTTCTAGTATTTGAAGAATTTCGATTGTTTGAAAAGTGTCGATTGTTTGGAAGATTTCGATTGTTTGAAAAACTTCGTTTGTGTGAAAAGTTTTGATTATCACGACGTCCGAAGGTGTTTTTCATCTGATGCATATATTGTTTTCGTTTATTGATTTTAAATTCCATTTCAGCATTTAAAGTGTTTTCGAGCATTTTATCAGATGAGAAAAACCTTCGGCTGTGACATTCAGATTGTCTTCTTTCATGAGCAAAAGAAGTTCGCAACACTCTTCAAGTTTCACACCCTTTTTAATAAAAACTGTATTTTTAAAGTTAGCAACCTTTGGATACGTACATGCAAGTTCGACAAGTCTTTTGGATTTATTTTCCATGTATTTTGAGTAGTTATTCGAAGTATTGAGAATTTGAAAAGATTTAGATTTGTCATCCGAAGAGTCCAGTGTAACCTTAGGAGAATTCTCTTGATGAGTATTGATACTTTCTTTATTTGTAGAGGATTCGGATTTTGAAGAACAGACTGATGAAGTTTTTTGTTGTGATAAGTCACTATAGTCTATTTCTTCAATATCAGAATCAGAATCAGAGTCATTTTCAGAAGCATCAACAATAACATTCTTAGAATCACTTTTAATTGCTAGAGGAATTGTGGGTAGAGACTTATCCATTACTTTTAATAGATCATTTGGACTTCAAAAATTTTCAAATGGAACAATACCATGAGCATAAGTTGGGTTTGGAATTTCAATTGATGAAACAATAGATTCACATTCGTATGAAATAGAATCAACTTCTTGTAATTTAATCTCAATAAAGGGTAGAAATTTTTTGTGATGATCTAAAGAAATGTCAGATGAATGATAAATGCGAGTGATATACGCATATAATATTTTAGCAGTTTCACAAAAAATATTTCTTTGTTTTAATAACAATTCATTGTTTTTCATGTACTGTTCCCTACTTTCTTCTAAAATCTCTATTCTTAGTTGACTTTCCTCTAGTGCCCCACACATTCCTTCTAGCTTGGCCTTGAGCGAAGTTACTTCATCCTTTTCCTGACACGCATCACTATTTGCTGAAACAAGTAGTTGATTCATATGCAGACAGTCATAAGTAATTTCGTTAAGGTCATTAATAAAAAGTTCTTCAGGAACGTTAAAGTTTTGAAGTCAGAGTGATACATGTTCCGGAATGGTAAGGCGAGCATTGGACGAAGAGTTTGTTCCATGTGCCATCAGACATACACCAGTAATCTTGCTTTCTTCCTCTTCATCCGAACTCTCCCCTTCAAACCATATGTCGTGGCCGGTATGTGTAGCAAACATTGCCCCATGTGTGGGTCTGTGAATTTCTTCGTCATCCGAACCAGATGACAAGATCTGGTAAGTTCCATCACCACTATTGGGAGCAACGAGTGACAGGCTTTGAGTCTTCGCACGAACCTCTTCCAGTTTCTTCGTATAGTATGCTTCATCTTTGACTCGTTCATTTTTCACATTTGCTTTCTTCAGCATGCAGTCTTTGGCTAGATGATTCTTTCCAAAGCAATAGTTACAGTCGTAACCAGAATCACCTAACAACTTCTTTTCAGGTTGAGGAGTTGCATCAGACTTCGGTTTGGAGTGTTCAGCAGGCTTTGTTGGCTGTTTTCCATTGTTGAAATTTCTATTGAAATTGGGTTTGTTTTGTGGCCGTTTCTGAAATTTTCTGCTGTTGTTTGAGTAAAGTGCCTTCGTATCACTTTCTTCATCCTCATCACCTTCATCATCAGCATCAGTGACATCATCGGGTTCGGTTTTCAAAACAAAAGAAAGAGTTCCAGTAGTATGTGTATCACCAGTTTCATCAAGAACATCATACTCGTATGATTTGAGTAAATTATAGAGTTCCTCGAGTGAGTAAGAGTTGATTTTCTCATGAGCTATTACCATCATGGTGATCTGCTTCCATTCCCTTTTGAGACATTGCATGAACCAAAAGTTTGTTTCATGCGAAGTCTTTGATACTCCATACTTCTCCAATTCATAAACCACATCAGTGAACCTTTCGAACGTCTGATCAATCTTCTCATTGTCCAGTTGTTTGAAGTTGCTGAAATCAGCCACAATGTTGTTGACAATGCTCTTCTTCATGACACCGCTACCTTCGTATCGCATCTTCAGTCTGTCCCAAATCTCTTTTGCTGACTTTGACCTTCGGATCAGGTTGAAGGCGACAGGAGGCAGACCACTTTTCAATTCTCACATGCATCTTTTGTCATTCTCGATCTTCTTCTTGTTCGCAGCAATCACAACTTCAGTATCAACAGGAGGAGTTGTAGTTTCAGCAGATTTAGCAGCA
Organism: Cichorium intybus; assembly: GCA_023525715.1. Lineage (NCBI taxonomy): Eukaryota > Viridiplantae > Streptophyta > Magnoliopsida > Asterales > Asteraceae > Cichorium > Cichorium intybus. The sequence goes on along the minus strand of JAKNSD010000049.1, from coordinate 3,599,324 downwards.
AATCTGGTCTGAACATTAGCATTAAACGGTCCTTCCTTCAGTGACCTCAGAAGATCTTCATCGATACCTGATAAGTGATCCTCCATACGTTCAGCCCATTGATCGTAATGTTCAGGAATCAGCATAGGTGCCTTGTTGCTAGAACCAAGTAAGGCTGTGTAGTTCATCATAGCGTTGTTCGCGTTGTAGGCCATTGAAAGATTAGATCGTTGTTGGAAAATTATCAAGATTAAAACTCTCAAAACACGGAAGAGTGGATTCAAGAACGATTTGAACCCACGAATCAAAGAAGGTATATTAATCTTAATATCAGATCAGCAAACAACTTGCTCTGATACCACTTGTAAGAACAAATCAAGAACAAAGGGTAACAACGAGATACAAGTGTATGAGTATTCAATCAGTCGAATGATTGTATTCAGAGTAAAAAGATAGTGCTCCAAGTCTTTTAATGACAAGCAACTATAAGGATCATTACAATGAATAAACCGACTGTTCTAAGATCTAGTACGTGCTGACTATCTAGGGCTAATGGTGTTTATATACTAAGATCTAGTTGGATAAACACTTAATCAAATTAATTACAGAATATAACAGTCTTCAGATAAGCACGTAGACTTCGTATCATCAACCGTTTCATATCAACCTCCCACTTCGCATACATCAAAACTTTGGACAGGAACATATGTACTTCGTATATCAAAATATCATCACAATCAGAATCCTAACAAGATCTCCATCCATCATTGGCTGAACTAATTCACCAGCAACAAGAGCATTGTAACAATTCAAGAGACCAGCCATCATATTCAAGTTTTTTTCAGCTTATTTGGGAACAGCTGGAGCTGGGGAGGTCGATTTAGCAGCAGGACTAGGGGCAGAAGGGGCTGGTGGTGCCATAGGTATACTGGACGAGGAAGAAGCTTGCTTAACAGAAACTTGATCAGGAAAAGCAGCAAAAGCACTATTGGTAGAAACACCCAAGTTGGCAGGTTGATAGGAGCTGACATGGTTAATCTCTCTTTGCTTATCATCCATGTCACAGGATTTGATGATAGCCATCACCTCAGAGAGAGAGAGAGAGTGAGAGAGAGAGAGAGAGAGAGATAGTCTGCTAAGGTCTTTAGTCTTCTTAATCACCGCCACATTCATGTCCCAGCTTTTTGGAAGAGAGTTTAGCAACTTCTTGTTAACTTTAGCTCTCGACAACACAACTCCAGCTGTGGTCATCTCCGTGTTCAAGGTGACGAAACGTTGCAATTGGGTCTCAAGAGTCTATCCAATCAGATGATTGAACATGTTAAACCTCTGACGAAGCAGATCTTGCATACTGTGCTTCATGTCTTCGTTTCCTTCGTAGACCTCAATCAACGCCTCACATAAAGATTTGGCAGTTGTGTACTCTCTAAAGCCCTGAGCAATGTCCGGAGATAGTGCCATAGTAAGAGTGGCAAGGGCTTTCTCATCTCGTTCCACTTTGTCAAATTCCAAATCAGTATAATCTTGAAGAGGTTTATCTATCACAGTACCATTTTGTAAGGTGATCATAATTTTGATAGGCGGACATAAAAAGCTTCTCCACAGTTTCACATCTTTCATCTTAATATATTGCTCGAATATATATTTCCATTCCGAAAAACCTTCAGCGTTTATCAGTCGAGGAATGCGGGTGACCGTACCCATGACAGAATCGAGATCAGAATGCATCATGGAAACTGACTCTATTGAGAAATGAACTGAAAAACACAAAAAATCAACAATCTTTCTGACTAAAACACACCAAATCGGCAGCACTTGGACCGAAAACCAGATCAATCGAGAACAAGCTTTCAACCGAAATCCTGGACCGAAAACCAGCCTGAACTGAAAACGAGGATGAAATCTTTACCGAAAACTTAAAGGTTGACCGAAATATTTGCTGAGCCGAAAACACTCAACCGAGAACTATGATTTCTGCCGAAATCCTTCCACGAACCCTAAGGTTCACCGAATACCTATTGGGCCAGACCAAAAACCACAGATAATGGACTGAAATCGCAACAAACCGTAGCTGAACTTTAAGCGCCACCACCAAAAACTTCAGAACAGACCGAAATCGATACTCAGATCTAAAAACGCCGTTTTTGCCAAAAGAAACAAGTTTTTAAGATCAAAAACTACGATTTTGATGAATTTTCACATGAAAAAGCCAAGAACAATGAAGAACTTCAAGAACACTAACACCCAAAATCGATCAAAGGTTTAAAAACAACCAAAAACGTCAAAATCTCTAAGATCCAAGCAAAGGTTTTGAAAGATTGATACCAAAACACCCAAAAACACAAGGTTTTGAGGCTCTCATACCAATTGTAGGTCCCAAACAATCACTAGATCTAAATAGTATCAATCAAACAATAAGTACAAGGAGATTATCAACCTTCAATGCACACCTTAGAATATCAAGGTCTGGTGCATAAGATTCTTGATCGTTTGAATACAAGAATATTCTTTCTCTTCTTAGCAAAAACTTCTGAAAGGTTTACTGCAAACCATGAACTAAATAACCTAAGTTCACATGCAACCTATGAGGATCTATGTTTTCTACTATTGAACATATAACAAGCTTCCTAAAGGCCAACAAAAAAAACTAAAGATTAAAACAGAAAACCAACCTTAAATTTCTTGGAAACTGAGCAGCAAAATTATCCTGCCTCAAATGAAAGTCACACCCAGGGAGCAGGAGGTATATGGATCGAAAATTCCAGAGAGAGAATAATAGAATTATCACCGAATATGAGGTCCAGGGGTCCCTATTTATAAGCTACCAAATCACCCTTAGAGATAAACCTCGTTTGACTTTCAAACAGAGATAAACCCAATCCCTAAGCCATTTTCCGGATTATTTACACGCGCGTCGCGGCCTATACATTGGCACGCCGCACGTGTTAATTCAACTATTGAATTGGAACAACTTTAGCCCCTGTCCTCCTGATTAATCTAATTAATGCCACAGAAATCAATCTAATTAAATTCTGATTAATTATTAATCAATTGATATTATTTCTAATTAATATATTATCCCCATAATATATTAATAAACAATATCTTGATTTATTAATCATATAATAAATCAACGTTTCTCTCTATTAACTTTCTACCAAACCTCCAGCTATAAGGCAACCCAAATGGACTATGCTACTATTAATTAGGTAAATACTAATTATTAGTCATGGCTTAGACACCTAATCCAACAGTCTCCCACTTGGATAAGTCTGCGACTATAATTACCAATTTAACCTCTAATTAATCAGCATCTGTAGCTTCCTAGAAACCGCTGCCGAACTCTGACCTAGTCAGTTCTGTCCATAGATAAGTGATCAGATGATTCTCCGTCCAACAAGATATTTTTAGACTCAAGACATGGATTAAAAATCAATCCTGGTCTGATTCACTGTTCCTCGACTTCCGATTTGCATATGACTCTTAGACTACCAATTTAGTCCCGGTTGGCCAACCATTTTAGTCAACTTCAAATTCATCGAGAGGCCTACAAATATATGTTCCCCATCAGGGTCAAGGGATGAATAAGCTTATACTCATATACTTATATCTTTTACGAGAAAAATCACCCACAACAATACGTTTTATGACACCGAGTTACCGATGCGTTTTCATATTGTCAATGAACAACCGCTTAGTAAATCATAACTCATATGTCTTAGCTTAAAGATCAAAAGATATTATCGTCTCAACATTGCTCGTGATGTAATCCATGAAGCAATCCATTGAGCGCGGGTTTATCCAATACTCAAATCTCCATTTCCAAGTACTCATGAATGTTGCAGCAATCTTATTGCAATGTCTAACTCCTTAGACAATCTACAACCAATTCATGACAGTCTTACTTCATACTTACTCCCTAAAAGTATGAGAGACTGTTGATATTTGAATAATCCAATTATTCAGGAAGTAAAACATGCAAAATGAAACACAATGATAAAGTATTGACAAAAGTAGTAAACCATTACTCATTAATAAATCTCCATTATTAAATCACAAAAGTTAAATACAATAACATTGTTACAAGTTTCAGAAACCTATCTAATTACAAAAACTTATATCATCTCTCAATCCAATGCTCCTAGCATGCAGATTGTGCTAAATCCTACTCAGAGCCTTTGTGAAGGGATCTGCAGGATTATCTTCCGATGATACCCTCTTTACAAGGAGGTGACCTTCTTCTACTCTATGTCTTATGTAGTGGTACTTTCTGTCGATATGCCTGGACTTTCCATGGTCTCACGGTTCCTTTATCAAGGCGACCGCACCTTCGTTATTGCAGAACAGTTCCAAGGGCTCCTGAATACTCGGGACTACTCCAAGGTCACCGATAAAGTTCTTCAGCCAAGCCGCTACCTTTGACGCTTCACTTGCTGCTATGCACTCTGATTCGCACATAGAATCAGCCATCGTTTCTTGCTTGGAACTTTTCCAAGTAACTGCTCCACCGTTCAAAAGGAATACCCAGCCCGACTGAGACCGACCACTGTCTCTATCCATCTGAAAGCTGGCATCTGTATATCCTTCAATTCTCAAGGTATCACTGCCACCGAGGACTAACACCATGTTCTTTGTCCTTCACAGATACTTGAGTTTATTTTTCACAGCTATCCAATGCGCCCTTCCAGGGTTTCCCTGGTACCGACTGACCATGCTCAAAGCAAAGGCCACGTCAGGGCGAGTACACGTCATAGTGTACATGATCGACCCCACAGCCGAAGCGTAAGGTACCCGACTCATGTCAGCTATTTCTTCGTCTGTACTCGGACTTTGAGTCTTACTCAATTTTGCATTACTTTGGATAGGCAGCTCTCCCTTCTTGGAATTTTCCATACTAAACCTCTTTAGTACCTTTTCCAAGTATGTACCCTGACTAAGTCCAATTAGTCTCTTCTTCCTATCTCTCAATATTCTTATCCCGAGAATATAGGCAGCCTCTCCTAGGTCCTTCATGGCAAAACATTTCCCAAGCCAAGCCTTGACATCTTACAAGGTTGGAATATCATTTCCCATTAGCAGTATGTCATCGACATACAGCACCAGAAAGGTGATTATACTCCCACTAGCCTTGACATATACGCAGGACTCATCCTCGCTCCTAGAGAAGCCAAACTCTTTGACTTTCTCATGGAAACAAAGATTCCAGCTGCGAGAAGCTTGCTTCAATCCGTAGATTGATCTTTCAAGCTTACACACCTTATTGGGATATTTTGCATCGATAAAACCCTCTGGCTGATTCATGTAAACATCCTCAGTCTACTTCCTATTAAGGAAAGCGGTTTTGACGTCCATCTGCCAAATTTCATAGTCATGAAATGCAGCTATGGCCAGCATTATCCTAATAGACTTTATATTGGCTACTGGTGAGAAGGTCTCGTCATAGTCAACCCCTGGGGTTTAAGTAAAGCCCTTCGCAACCAGTCTTGCCTTGAAAGTGTGTACCTTTCCGTCCATGTCGGTCTTCTTCTTGAAGATCCACTTACACCCGATTGTCTTTCGACCCGGTACGTTGTCAACCAAGTTCCAAACTTGATTGTCATACATGGACTTGATCTCGCTATCCATGGCCTCTTTTCACTTGGCAGACTCAGGGCCCACCACTGCTTCCTGGTAGTTAGCTGGTTCATCTAAATTTATCAGTGTCCTATCACTGACAAACGTGTCCCCATCCGAAGTTATATGGAAACCATAAAACTCGGGTGGCATGTTAACCCTACCGGAGCGCCTAAGAGGTAAGGATACATCAGTCGGACCAACAGGAACTTCTTCCTCATGTTGGTTGCTAGTTTCTCCTAAGGTTGCGTCATCTGATGACTCTTGAATTTCTTCAAGATCAATGGTACTCCCACTGTCCTCTTTGAATATGAGCTCTCTCTCTCTCTCTCTCTCTCTCGAAAGACCGCTCGTCTAGCTACAAAGACCACGTCCTCGCTTGGTCTGTAGAATAGATATCCAAAGGACTGTCTAGGATAACCAAGGAAGAAACACCTTTCGCTTCTTTCTGCGAGTTTGTCTTGAGTCTTTCGTCTAACGAAATCCTCACAACCCCAGACTTTGATATGTGCCAACGAGGGAACTTTCCCCGTCCACATTTCATGAGGTGTTTTAGCAACCTTCTTAGTAGGGACAAGATTGAGGATATGGGCGGCAGTCTCTAATGCATACCCCCAGAAGTGAATGGGAAGTGAAGCTAGACTCATCATGGAACGAACCATGTCTAACAGGGTTCGGTTACGCCTCTCGGCAACACCGTTTAACTGTGGTGTTCTGGGAGGTGTCAACTGCGAAACTATTCTGCATTCCTTTAGATAGTCTAGGAACTCGATACTAAGATACTCTCCGCCTCTGTCGGACCTTAGCATCTTTATCTTCCTGCCTAATTGATTCTCTACTTCGTTCTTAAATTCTTTGAACTTTTCAAAGGTATCTGACTTATGCTTGATTAAGTAGATATAACCGTATCTATTAAAATCGTCAGTAAAGGTCACGTAGAACCGCGTGCCATCCTTTATGGTTGATCTGAATGGACCACACACATCCGTGTGAATGATGTCCAGCAGACCCTCACCTCTTTCAAAAGACCCTTTGAAAGGTAATTTAGTCATCTTGCCCAACAGACAAGATTCGCATACATCATCCGACCTGAGGTCGAATGATTCCAACACTCCATCCTTTTGGAGTTGGGCGATGCGGTTCTTGCTGATGTGCCCAAGCCGACTATGCCACAGGCATGCCTTTTTTACACCACTAGTAGAATCAATATAATTTACACTATGTCCTAAATTGTCAACACATTCAGCAATTTCATACAGACCATCACAAGGATAAGCAGTAAAAATAAAAATACCATTTTTGAAAACAGAAATAGAACCAATTTTATTATCAAATGAAAATTGAAATTCTTGTCTGAATAATGCGTGAAATGAAATAATGTTTCTTGCCATTTCTGGCGAATAGCAACAAGTAAATAACTCTAAGCTAACATCATTACTAAGCACTAAACTATAAGCGCCGATCTTGGTAACAGGGGACGATCTCCTATTGCCCATGATCAGGTTGAGTCTACCGTGCTCCACCTCCCTGCTTTCCTTTAGGCCCTGCAAATCAGAACAAATGTGAAAACCACATCCTGTATCAAGGACCCAAGAATTAGAAGATGGTGAGTTTTTAGAGATAGTGTATATACCTGTTGTCGATGGCTTTACTTTCCCATCCTTGACATCCTGCAAGTATTTAGGGCAGCTTCTCTTCCAATAGCCCTTCTCTTTGTAATAAAAACAGTTGGCTTCATCAGGGTTGGCCACACAAGGAATGTGGGAAGACTTGGTTCTCGAGCCATTGCTAGTCGACCCAACCTGAACCTTCTCCCTCCAATTTTGCTTAGGAGGGCCCTTCCTTTTCTTTCCTTTGCCACTTCCAATGGCTAAGACGGGCTGATTAACCGAGGGTACACTTTTACCCTTCATCCCTTCCTCAGCAGTCTGAATCATACGATGCAACTCAGACAGGGTAGCCTGGTTGTTGTTCAAATGGTAAGCCAGCCTGAACTGGTCATAAGAACTCGGCAAGGAGTTAAGCACTATGTCAACGGCCAACTCCTCGTGTACAGGCATCACAACCTTCCTAAGCCGCTCCACGTAGCCTTGCATCCTTTGCACATGAGTGCTGATGGACTCTCTATCTCTAGGCTTGCTGCTCATGAAGTCCTTAACCACCTCGTACCTCTCGATGCGCTCTTGCTTGCGGAACTTTTCCGCAAGCTCCTTGTGCATCTCAAAGGGCCAGTAGTCTTCGTATATCCTTTGAAATTCGGGGTTCATTGTGGCGATCATGATGCAGGCCACTTTGGTCGCATCATCAGAATGTTTTTGGTACGAGGCAAGTTCCTCGGGAGTAGCAGTTTCAGGGTCAATATCGACAAGCTCAGTCTCGAGAACATACTCTTTTTTCTCGTACCTCAGAGCCATCTTGATATTTCTAATCCAGTCATTGTAGTTTGTCCCGTTCAATTGAACCTTGGAACACAATGAGAGGATTGAGGGAACACTGAAGTTGGAGTGGGGAGCGGATTGATCAGCAGAAGACATCTATAAAAGAAGGTAAGTTTAATTAGATACTTGTCGGTCCTTATAATAACCCAATATAAAATAAGGCTAGGATCCAACTATAACAATTTACAACATAGAAGAGGGATGCCGTAATCTATATGCAAATTTTATAAAGGTATGCGAATGACGATACAGCCAATTCCACCGCGGAAAATAATCTTATTATAATGGAATTCCTAGTTTCTTTTGAGATTTATTGAACTGTTCAATAGCATGTTTAATCTCAAATATGCCCCACCGTTTGTGACTGGGATGCCGAGGATCACAAACCGGGTGTGAATAACCATGCAAATTAGCTTAGTACTCACGGGGTCCATTACCATCTCAAATTGATGTGCCGGTAAACCACACACGCTCCATCAACAATGATAACACCAGAGACACCCATTGCCACTCTTTATGAACCCCCATTGGTGTGCCGGTAAACCACACACGCTCCACCAACGTTTCATAAAGTGCAATGTGCAATTTCATAGCATCAAATTCACATTTTTCCTAAAGTAACTAGATTGGGATTTTGTAAAGGTTCTAGTACTTTGATCATTATACTTTTAATGATTAGGTGGTCCTATCAAACACGTTCGGCTAACGACCCTCCACTGATCAGGCGAGCGGTGGGTGAGAGTGTTCACCCATTAGACCGTCATTTTATAGGCAGTCTCCTTATACCCACTTTATAGATCAGCTTCGTGAATGAGGCCTACTATTGATTTGACTAACCAATTTTATCTTATACATATAGTATCAACTTTTTATAACATGTATAAGATGTATTTTAAAACCCTTTAAAATATTCCAGATTTATCTTTTAATTTTTCCAAATTTAACTATTAAATTTAAAATTAAATTAAACCTTTTAAAAGTCGATTTAATCATCCTTTAATTAAAAATTAATTAAATTAATTAAATCTTAATATTTTAAACATTTAAAATATTTTTCCGGATTTATCTTTAATTTTCGCAAATTTAAAAATTAATCAAATCCTTTGAATTATCTTTTAATTAACAATTAATTAAATTAATTGAAATGTAGATAGGTATTACCAAATTAATCAAATTAATTTTAAACCTATCTTAAACCCCTAAATTTCGAATTCAAACAATGGGTTTAAGGTTATCCATTTAATTAACCAATTAAAGTTACCAAAAATAGAAAACCTCCTAAAACCCTAAAGACAAAATCGAAAATTACTAAGGGGGGGATTAGGGTTTCCAAAACCCTAATCCTAGAAATCGATCCACATAAAAAATTAGGGTTTATAAGCTTTAAACCCTAAAACAGTTATAACTATTCAACAAGAAAACAAGAACAGGCTCTGATACCGCGGCCTATACATTGGCGCGCCGCGCGTGTTAATTCAACTATTGAATTGGAACAACTTTAGCACCTGTCCTCCTGATTAATCTAATTAATGCCACAGAAATCAATCTAATTAATTTCTGATTAATTATTAATCAATTGATATTATTTCTAATTAATATATTATCCCCATAATATATTACTAAACAATATCTTGATTTATTAATCATATAATAAATCAACCTTTCTCTCTATTAACTTTCTACCAAACCTCCAGCTATGAGGGCAACCCAAATGGACTATGCTACTATTAATTAGGTAAATACTAATTATTAGTCATGGCTTAGACACCTAATCCAACAACTTCAAGGCAATCAACTCACCTAATGACAACTACAATAGACTATATATACCTACGTATAAAACCCTAAGCCCATCCAGCAAGCCCACCGAAATCGTCTGGCCCAGCCCACCGAAAACCTCTGGTTTTCGGTCAATACAACCGAATACCAGTGCGTTTTCGGTCTTGACCAAAAACCTCATCCAGGCCAAATAGTCTTCATTTTAGCCCAGAAACTCCTTGGATTTGGTCCGTTTAAATGCAAAGATTAAACTAACAATAATTATGACCCAACAATATATGAAAATAGGGACTAAAAGAGTCAATTTTATCAATTTGGAATTTTGACCGCCTTTTACCAAGGTTTAACCTACATTTTAAAAATAATTTTTCTAGGAGACTTAATTTTTAAGAAATAAACTTTGGTGACTTGTAAAATTTCCATTTAGGGTAATAGTGTAAAAATCTAAAGTAAGAGGATATATGTTATCATTTGCCAAACATATAAAAGCTATGTATTTGGTCTTCTTTTCTATTTGAGTGGTGAAGGTACTTTTGAGATACAAATAAGTTTATGTAGAATTCAAGCAAGCTCTAGATATTGGAGAGTAGATTGTCAAGTTCTAGCATCAAAATCTAGTTTTAAAGCATCCACTAGGTATCAAATCTTATTCTTCTTCTTTAAATTAACCTAGGATTAGGGGAAACCACCAAATCTGAAAATTTTTGGAAGCTAGCAAATTAAATGAATTTTTAAGCTAGTTTAATTTCTTGAATGTTAGTTTTTTGTCATTTATCTCATCCACGGTCTAAATTGAAAGTTTAACGAGTTTAGAAGCTTTACAACTTCATCAATGGTGGACTTCCATTTTCAGTATTAGATATTGAAATTAATGATGTTTCTAACTTGATTTTATCAATTTTAAAGTATATGTGATGAATGGATCCAATTGTTGGGTGATTATTTCATAATATAAGCATTTGCAAAATTTCAAGTGAAACAAAGCTGTTTAGCTTCAATAGAGTTTTAAAGTATACATGTGTTTGATTCGAGCTTTTGAATCCATTAGGACTTGTTTTTTAAAAACAAAACTTGTTTATTTTGTCAAGATAAGTCCAATTGGTGATGATCGAGTCATACCCTGTGAAGAAAAGTTACATTTTGTAAGTTTTCCATACATTATCCAAGTAAGAACTTAATAAGTGACGTAATGAATTAGGATGGGAGTTATAACTTAACTCTTAGATTTCTTTAGGTGATCATTAAGTGACACAAGTGTCTAGAAGTGGAGGGTGTTTCTCCTATTGTTTAAGGCGAGTAATCTCCATGATTACGTATCATTAAACCAAATTTTGGCAAAATTATGCTTGAATTATATCCTATCATATGGGTACTATATGTATTACATGATCTATGTCTTGCATATATAAAATTTTCTCTTGGAAATGTCTTATTGGGAATTGTTGACTTGTTTATAACTTGTTTTGAAATCATCCTTCATATGCATACATGTAGGATGGGATTTGACTTGTGTATTGTTCGGATATTCATTGTGAATTATTATATTTTTAGTTTAGTGATCTTTGTTAACCTTAGTGGTCTGTTAGCTATAATGTTAGGTGTGAACTTTGCACGCCCATTCCATGGTATATGCGTGATGGCCATCTAAATCTAAATCGGCCTTTGTGGTCGAGTTGGTTTAAACCAATGGCAAACGGATTTGGATGGAACCCTAGTGTGAAAAAGGACTACATTTAAAGTAGAAAACTTGGGGTTAGGTTTATATACATATGTATTGTATTAACTATTAATGTCTTCATACTTTTGGTTTGTTAAGAAAGATTAGTTTACATGCTTCTTTACTCTAACTAATTACAAATACAAAGATATTTTGGAATTATAAAGGAGTAAATGATTTTGTAAATATTTTGGGAAATTTGACTAGAAGTTAGATTGTTGTTTTTATCCAATTTCACCAAAAAATCAAGTTTTCGGATTTACTCATTAGACTCCCTGAGTCTAACTTTATTATTTTGACATGTACTCGTTGTGAAAGATATCTGAAAGACCTAGAAGTGACCATTGGAGGATTTAGGATTGGACAATTAGAAATTTGTATTTACGTTTTATAATCGTATTTGGTTTACTTGAATTTATGTCATTGACGCATGTTGTGACATCTTTATTGGATTTAAAAAAGATCTTGAAGTAACCATTGAAGGATTTAGCATTGGAGAATTAGAAATTTTAATTTATTTATGATTTATGAATGAATTTTGTTTACTTGAATTTATGTTCTCGATGTATTGTAACAACCTTGTTGGATTTGACAAGTATAAAGTCTTGGCGTGTTTTACCATTTGGGAACAAATTTTTCTGTTTATGTGTTTTCTTAAAGACAATAATTTTTATGAAAAGTTAGTTAATGGTTTGAATCTTGAATGAATTTATCATTTTGGGACATAAGTCCCTATTGTGTTTGGCTTTGAAACCTTATTTTCATAACTTTTTTTCTATTTTGAATTCATTTTAAAATTATGTCACTATCCTTTTTATAAATCAAATTGAGAAGTGTTGCATGCATAAAATAGAAAATAGAATGATGCTGAAGATGAATTTACACCGTTTTAATATAACAAATGATATTTGCCGTGGGGTTGAAGATGGATTAAGGTTTCATAACAATGGGGTGGCCCCCATCTGAACATTTACATACGTGTGTGTGGCTATGGACTTAATTTCTGTACGGAAAGTAAGGTTATATTATTTTATTTTAAAATAATATCCATCGTCCTATCTATAATTTTCAAACCATTTGATAAGCTATCGCACTCAACCCCGCGTAATTAGTAAAAATCATATCAACCAAAAAGCAATATTGTCCTAATGGGTAAATGTAAAATGTAAAATCCATATAGTGGAGTTTGAGGTTCAAGTAGATTTTGAATATTTTTTCAAGGGTATTATATGATATATTTTTCTCACATTGATCGTGATCCCAATTGATAAAGACCGCCAAAGATGTTTGCTCCTTTTACTTTAAATATTTGATGGCATGCAATTCCTATAAAAGTCTTGGATATTTTTTCAAATTGACAAAATAGTTTTGTTTCACATGATTTTGTACGTATTCTTAAGCTACCTATAAAAAAACTTATGCAACCTTGACCATCTGCAAGTGAAGACGACAGATTAACGGACAAAAGTCAGATTAATGAAGACCATACGTCATAAATCTTGTTAAGATAGACTTGCAAAAATGTATTTTTTATACTTCGGCTGCTTGGACTTAATGCAGTGTTTCAACATGAAGACAGGATCATATTCTTTGGTGTGAAAACATATGACATCTACCAAGAAAAATTATACATTTGAGAATTCTGGATCGTTACAAATGTAGCAAATCAAGAACACCCTACAAAGAAATGAACAGAAAGAAATGCTACAGGTAGCTTTTAACACGAACCGTCACAAAGCCACTGAATGGAAACAAAAGAACATTTTTCTAGTAGTTTTTCCATTTCCACCATCATGTACAGATGGACGCAAAACCCGACAAACGTGTCAAAGTTTCTCATCTGAACCTCCTTTAGAAAAACAAAAACACCCGCAATGCCCATTCAATCATAACTAAATCAATCATCTTCTCTTAATTGCCACTAATTACAACAATTTTTAGTTAAGTTTAACCTAATTAGTAATAACTGGAGCACATCCCCTTCTGATAGTGTGGTGTCTTCTTTCCATCAACATCATGGAACAAGTAGCTATTGAGGTTGAGTTGGTTCATTTCCACAGGATCATTATGCAATGAACTTACATGGTTCTTGATCATGTACTCTTTTGGCTTCTGATCGATCATGAAACTCTGGCTTTGAATTTGATCTCCAAGAACCTGATCATGAAGGCTCATTTGGTCAACTTCTTGCTTGATCTGATACTGCTGCTGCTGATGATGATCCTTGATATAATTCCTTTGACTGATCAGTTGGCTCATACAACTCCCACCTGCAGAGGATGAACAAGTTGTACTTCCAAAGACGAGCATCCCTTCTTTCATAGCTGATTCATTATGGTAGTATTCCTGCATTGGACTGTTGCACATGCTATGATGGTCAGCTTGGAAACGTAGATAATTATAGTTATCATTGACATCAATAGTGTTGTTGCTCATCAAACTCATCAAATTGTTTGCAGATTGTGGTGGTGGTGGTGAGAGATTGGTAACATTATTAATATGATCGTCATGAACAAGAGAGTTGGAAGTGCTGTCAACATTCATGAAGTTAGGGGTATACGTGTAAAATGATGACGAAGTGGTCAAGAATTGATCTGATGCATGATGATCATATGGTGGTGCCTGGAAGGTCATAGATGGAAAAAAAGATGTTTTTTCTTGAAGGGAAGGAAGCATAGTCAACAGCTTCTTCTTCAGCTTGGTGTTCCAATAATTCTTGATATCATTGTCAGTTCTACCTGGTAGCTGAGCTGCTATTACCGACCATCTGCATATACATTTTTGGAAACAAATGAAATTGAAATCCAACTACGTACATAGTAATCAATTATATTTAATAAAACAACATATTTAACAAGCAACTCCACATATGAATCAAGAAAAACTAAAAACAAAATACTGATTAATCCATAGTTGTGAAGATTTGGAGAATCCTTTTTTCAAAGATTATCTAATCATTTTTTATGCAGGCCCTCTCTCTCTCTCTCTCTCTCTCTCTCTCTCTCTCGATATATATATATATATATATATATATATATATATATATATATATATATATATATATATATATATATATATATATATATATATATATATATATATATATATATATATATATATATATCATAAATGTAATTATCATTAGGTCTCCACATGGAGTTTGACCTAACTTATAGTTGGTTCATAAATATGTATTTACTGTAATACAAAATGAAAGATAATTGTGGGATGGATAGAGTGGAAGAAATATAGGTACATCCAGTTCATGTGTATATTAGTGATAGTAATCATTTGCAACCACAAAAATGGTAAATAGATAAAGATGAGAAAGTAGAAACAAAACCTGCTTCCAATGCTAGCGTACAAACTGTAGATGATCTTGTCTTCATCATCAGAGAATTCACCATGTCTGATATTGGGTCTTAGATAGTTTAGCCATCTCAACCTGCAACTCTTCCCACATCTTTTAAGACCTGCTAATACTCAACCGCATTAAGAAGCCCTTTAGTTTCGTCAAGAAACACAAGAATGAGGGTTTAGAGTGAGAAAGATACCTGCTTTTTGAGGGAGAGCAATCCAATTACCACCAGTACCAAACTTCTCAATGAATTCCTTGAGTTTTGCATCTTCTTCAGGAGACCATGGCCCTTTCTTAACACTTGCTTTGTCACAGCACGGGGCTCTCCCCATCTCCCTGTCACTATTTTATGTATCTCACTTAGTTGGATTTTTTCCAGAAGAAAATTTCTTTCTCTCTTTCTCTCTTGTCTTTGAGTGAATGGACAAATGTGTTTGGTGGGTTTCCTGGTTGGCTTTTTATGGGGTGAGAGTGTTTGTTTGGTCTACGATGGATGGATTGATGGAAGTCAGTAAAGAAAAGATTTTATAAACAAACATGGGAACACAAGTCAAACTCAAAAAGGGTGATTGGCTTATTAATCTTTGTTAAATTTTTTATTTTAATTAGTTAGTTAATAATTTCCAATAACAAGTTGGGGCTAGCCCACTTGGCTAACAAGGTGATTATTAACAAGGAGGTCATGGGTTCAAACCCTGACACTAACATAACAAGGAATAGTTTAGGAGTAGGAGTAGGATAGATTTGCCGTTCCAAAAAAAAAAATAATTTCCAATAAATATTTAACTAATGATTATGTATTCCAGTTGCATATTAATTCTTTTTAAAGATAAATAATACCCCTGCATTACTTTTAAATCTAATTTTGACTTCAATAAGATTTAAATCTTCGACATTTGATTGAACCACATTAATCAAAACAACGGATGATATTGTTAGGCTAAAGACAAAATGTAAAGCTACGTACAATGGTTCGGACAATTCTTTACATATTATATTATATATTTCATATGCACATCATACGGATTACTAAATGGACACCATTTAAATTTAGATGAAACAAAATCAATATACAAATTTTATATGATGAAGTTTTAATCCTTTATCATATCAACTATTATCTTAGCTAATTTCTTTTATCAATTCTAAAAAATGCTAGATAATTGTTACATCACTTTAATTTACTGATATTATATTATTTTTATATTTATACACTGCTTTATATGATTTAGACAATCATCTTTCCATTTCTATTTTTGAAATAAAATGGTGTAAAAAGTGAACCATCACAACCCACCTCTATTTTCACACTAATTTTACTTTAAAATATATATTTCTAGTATATTTTTTTTCTTCATTTATAAAAATTGTCAAAATCTCTATTTCTATTTATTAACTTTTAACATATAATTATAAAAATTGTCAAAATCTCCCATTCTACAGGTTACATTTGGGTATTGCATATACTTTGTACGTTTTTTATAAAATATGTTATCATGATTAAAAAAATTAAATATACTTAAACTTTTATATGAATTCGATATATAAATATTCAATTTTGATCATTATAATTAATTAATATCATTTAATATATAACATGATTGTAAATATTTGTTATTATATTTAAATAAACTAGAAATATATAAAAATAAAAACTAGATGACTAAAAATGACAAATGAAACATTAACTCTAATTTTGGTGTAAATGAATAGTATTACTCTATATTTGGAGCAATATTGTTCAAATACTCAAAAATAGAGTTGGTTATAGAGTTTGGTTGCAGAAAAATAGAGTTAAAAATAGAGTAACTCTAAAAATAGAGGTGGGTTGGAGATGCCCTTAGAATTATCGAAGTTTAAATTTCATTGCCAATTTATTTGATTTTCTTGTCATGAAACCTAATTGTTTATTGAATATATATATATATATATATATATATATATATATATATATATATATATATATATATATATATATATATATATATATATATATATATATATATATATATATATATATATATATATATATATATATATATATATATATATATATATATATATATATATATATATTATGTTTGATCTTTATATTAAAGTTGATAATATACTTATTTTATATATTTTTTATACGACAAGAAACTTCAATAGAAAGAAAAAGCTAGCAAGGAGCTAGGAGTTACAAAACATTTAAAGAAACGGAATCAGGATCAGAACACCACGTCTGTCGATCTATATTGTGTCCCTTCTTACCCCTGATTTTGATCCAACCATAAGCCACACATTTGACCTCGCAGGCTAAGTTAGATGTACTTCTAGAGTTGTGATTGAAGATAAGGTCATTCTGGCGAGTGTAGAAAATCCAAGCAGTGGCAATGAGCACCACGATGACACCAAAACCAACAATATTGTTGCAGCCAAAAATCGGGTTGGTAATGCTCAACAGCGAGTCAGCCTTCAGGGGAATGTCACTTTACCATTGGTTTTACAAGGCACAAAGATCCATCATCTTGGGATAATCCACAAAAATATGCACTTCAGTTTCAGCCATATGGTTACAAACAGGGCAAAGACGATCAATGTTGTATACTCCGATTCTGTTGAGGTTGTGTCTAGTTGGCAGTTTGCTAGTTTGGCATTGCATTCTCTCTAAATCAAAATGTTTTCCTTTCTATGAGCTACTTTGCACACCTAGTCTCAGTGTCGTCATGAGATAAGGTATAATCGTCAATGATCTTTCGAAGTGAAGAGAATTTGTAGCACCTATTTGGATCAATAGTCCACTGCCATTCAGAACCATTGTTGAAGAAAAGAGTGTTGATGTCAACCTGGTTGCAACCAATCAAGAGGTGAAGATGACTAATGTTACCCCAAGTACCTCAATGATGGCTCATAGGTCTAGTTCTCTTTAGACTACCATCAAAACTATGCAACGTCTGGATAGATTTTTTTCTAGATGGACCTGTCATCCTGTCTGAATCTCCACCACCATTTACCAAGGAGAGAACATGTTTAACGCCTTCATGATCCCCAACTCTAAACCTCATTAACCTTATTATTGTGAACATTCTTCTAAGAAACAAAAGAAATCTTATTGTTCGCATTACAACCTCCTCAGAAGAATTTTCTACAAATACCTTCTAAGGTTTTAATGACTGACTCTGGAGCTTTGAACAGAGCGAACATATAGTCCCCTAGACCACCAAGAACTGATTTGTATAGAGTAAGCCTACATCCAAAATACAAGTGCCTCACCTTACACATTAAGAGCTAATTCTGTAATTTCTCAATAAGTTGTTGCCACGAGCTAATTTTGGACATTCTACCAGTGATGGGTATCCCGAGATACGTGAACGGGAAGGAACCAACTCCATAATTATGCCAAGAAGCCATGTCAATGATTTCAAAGTCATCGACCCTAGTCCCCATGACCCTACTTTTAGCCAAATTAATTTTAAGACTAGACGCAGAGTGAAAGCATCTCAGAATTCGGATAAGATTATACGCATTCTCTTTTGACCATTCCTATAAGAAGATAGCGTTGTCCGCATATTAGAAGATGGAGAGCATTGGACCTTGGTTGGGAAGCTTCACCCCTTTAAAATACCTTTGTCAATGCCCTCCAGCATGGCACATCTAAGTCATTCAGCAGCAATGATAAACAGAAAAGAAGACAACGGGTCACCTTTTTAGACATCCCTTTCGGGACGAAAATATTTAGTAGGGTTCCCATTGACCAACACTGAGACTTTGGTAGAGGTGATGGAAGCACAGATCCATGAAATCCAGTTGTTGCAAAAGCCCATATTCACGAGCATGTTATTCAGAAATGACCAGCTAAGGCTATCAAAAGCCTTATCAAAATCCACCTTCAAAACAAGAAGTTTTTCTTTATTTTCTTAGCCCAATTAATAGTTTCTTTTATGATGAACGGGCTATCTAGAATGCTTCTCCCACGAATATAAGTAGTTTGTTAGTCGCTAATAATGGAGTCGATAACATCTTTGAGTCTATCATCAAGCAGTTTAGAGATGATCTTGTAGACACACGGGCCTGTAATCTCCAAGGATGATCGGATCTTTATCCTTGGGGATCAAAGTGATAAAAGAGGCATTGCTACCCGGATTCATGATTGAATGGTTTTCAAATAATTTAATCGCCTTAGAGATTTCTGGGCCTATAGTATTCCAGAACTTTTTAAGGAACGCGCAAGTGAAATTGTTGAGACCAGGGGTCTTGTCACTCCCACACCCTACACGGCAAGCCTTACTTCTTCCTAGGAGAATGGGCATGTAATGAGATCATTTTGAGAGTCTGAGATCCT
Organism: Cichorium intybus; assembly: GCA_023525715.1. Lineage (NCBI taxonomy): Eukaryota > Viridiplantae > Streptophyta > Magnoliopsida > Asterales > Asteraceae > Cichorium > Cichorium intybus. The sequence continues at coordinate 3,580,116 of JAKNSD010000049.1, read as the reverse complement.
TTGATTTTTTTCCCTTGGAAGGTGGGTCTATTAGGCACCGGTTCTATAACTTTTTTTTTTAAATTTGATGATTTCATTTTTAACCCCCTATGGGTTATAACACCACGCATCGTTAATGTTAATATATAAATTTTTGACCTGTTAAAACATTAATGAAACTAGACAGATAGAGATCGATGGAGTATTGGGCCAGGTTGGTTATGCGCCCCATTTCAATGGCCTAATTGTGTATTTTAATTCAAAGTCTAGTAGTTTATAGTTATTTAGTCACAATAGTTAAAACTTTCCTATTGTACTTTCCATAAAGTTCCTGCATTTCAAGTTATATGTCTCCAAACATAGGTGATTACAAAAGTTTCTTATTTTTTGGGTTACGGGATGCTATTGCTAGTTGATCATAACTCATACATCTTAAATCAGAATTTAAAAATTGTTAATGTTCTGATATCTCTATTAGGACTAATATAATTGTTGCTTACTAACCTTTAGTTGAATGTAGGGGTGTGACAAAAAACCGAAACCGGATAACCAAACCGAACCCAATGACGTTTGGGTTATTTGGTTTGGTTTTATTTGGTTTTCGGTTAATTTGGTTTGGTTAACCGAATAAGCATGACCTTATTTGGTTTGGTTTTGGTTAAATTTTTATTAGTTTGGTTAAACCGAATAAACCGAATAAGCAATCAAGTATATTTTTCTTACGCTTTATATTTATATATTTACACTTTAC
>JAKNSD010000049.1:3496886-3574386 GCA_023525715.1 Cichorium intybus | reverse complement strand
TATTATTTGTGTACAATTAATGAGTGTTTAATATGTTTTATTAATATGAATGTTATAATATATGTTTTAAGGTTTTTATGTTATTAAAAGTTATGGTATTATTTTTCTTTTCATATTATTTGTTTTTTTGGAGTATAGAAATCAATATATTTGTTATTCTTTATATATATACACACATGTATGCGCGCACACACACACACACATTTCACACAACTTATGACGGTTGATACATCCTAAACTGAATGTGATACATGATAAATTATTTAAAATTATGATTAATATATATTTTTTATTGTTTATTTATTAGGATATTAAATTAATAATCACAAAAATCATTCATACTACTTTAACTTATAAATATAAATATCAAATTAGAAATATTAAACTAGATCAACATCCTTAATTTTAATGTTTGCATATATTTTTCATAAGGACTGCTTATTTTAAATACCAAATTATCAATTTTCTCATCCATTAAGACATAATGTTAAGAAATATTGATAATAAGTGTCATACGTATCAATTGAGTGTTATAAGTTAACAAGTCATTTTAATTTTAATAGTTTAATGATAATTAACTTTTAGTCATTATGAGGATTATAGATGGAAATATTGATTGGAAGATATATAGATTAATTCTTTAGACAGTATAGTCATGTATATATAATGAGAGATAATTGAATATGGTATAGAATTACCAATGAAGTTGTATTGTAATGTTTGTTCGGTTCCGGTTTTTTGTTTGGGCTATTTTGTTTAAGTTGAGTCGGTATAGATTTTATCTATTTAGCCCAATAGTCATGCCAAATTTTCGGTAGTAATTATACACAGGACATTAGCTTGAAATGTCATATTGCTTTACTATGGTTGTATTGATATGATTTTTATAATCCCCCAATGTTATTTAAATACTTTTAAATCTATTTTTTTTTTGTTGGGACTAAAGCTTTAAAAGAAATGACTTAATGTAATGAGAAAGTTTTGAATGAAATTTTTTTTGCGTCACATTGTTTTATAAACCATTACACCACATTGTTTCATAAACCATTACACCAATTAAGGTGTATGAAAGATGGGGTGTTACAATAAGTATTAATTAACCGTATAAATTAAAAAACGATATTGAATTGTAGTTATTTAATGATTAGTAAGATTAATTAGAAGTTATAGAGTTTTGAAATTAAAATAAGTATTCAATTAATGGAATTAGTTAATTTTCATTAAATGTGTGGTTTAGTATAAATAGTTAACTTCAACCACATTAAAATACTTCATTTTTTACTTGCAATTTCACAATTGTTAATCACATATACTACGATAACTAAGCTTAATGCATTAAAAGATGATTGAATTATTCAAGTACAATGTACAATTATGTAGGATGTGGGAAATAATCAATCTTAAGAACAAAATGTTATGATGTGATTGAAGATGGTATCTGTTGATGATATATATATATATATATATATATATATATATATATATATATATATATATATATATATATATATATATATATATATACATATATATATATATATATATATATATATATATATATATATATATATATATATATATATATATATATATATATATATATATTAGCCCAATAGTCATGCCAAATTTTCGGTAGAAATATTGTATAATTGCGGGACATTAGCTTGAAATGTCATATTGCTTTACTATGGTTGTATCCCCCAATGTTATTTAAATACTTTTAAATCTATTTGTTTTTGTTGGGACTAAAGCTTTAAAAGAAATGACCTAATGTAATGAGAAAGTTTTGAATGAAATTTTTTTTGCGTCACATTGTTTTATAAACCATTACACCACATTGTTTCATAAACCATTACACCAATTAAGGTGTATGAAAGATGTGGTGTTACAATAAGTATTAATTAACCGTATAAATTAAAAAAACGATATTGAATTGTAGTGATTTAATGATTAGTAAGATTAATTGGAAGTTATAGAGTTTTGAAATTAAAATAAGTATTCAATTAATGGAATTAGTTAATTTTCATTAAATGTGTGGTTTAGTATAAATACTTAACTTCAACCACATTAAAATACTTCATTTTTTACTTGCAATTTCACAATTGTTAATCACATATACTATGATAACTAAGCTTAATGCATTAAAAGATGATTGAATTATTCAAGTTCAATGTACAATTATGTGGGATGTGGGAAATAATCAATCTTAAGAACAAAATGTTATGATGTGATTGAAGATGGTATTTATTGATGATATATATATATATATATATATATATATATATATATATATATATATATATATATATATATATATATATATATATATATATATATATATATATATATATATATATATGTCTTTAAATTTATGTTTTATTCTTTTTATTACTGTAGATAGATGCATAATTATGATGCAAAATGATTAGATATTTATTTTGAAACATATTAATTTGAGTATTATTTTGTTAATTGTATTTTATTATTATAATTGTTTTAAATAAAACTATAATTCTCAACTTTATAATAGATATCTATTTTTATCTAACTGTTAAAAATAATGTCAATAATTTATATCAACCTTTTATTTTAGGATAACAATAATTATTTTATAGTTAACGATGATAAATTAAGTATTATTAACAATGTATATCTATAAATATTTTTAGTTTAATTTTTCCTGCTATCTATTATAATAGAGACATAATATTTCAACCATATTCATTTAAAACCCTCAAACTTTGCAACTTCGTTTTCAATTAATAAATTAAAATTCATCATTATTCTAATTTTAATGTTAAATTTTCACATTTCAACCTATATACTTAATTTATTTATTTAAACTCGATATAAACATTATATTCTTAATGCTACCAGTTTAAAATATTAATATAATATACAGAATATTTTAATTTAAATATGACGTTAAATTCAAAACCTAAATCATAATAGAGGCAAAAATACTTCAATCATATTCATTTGAAACTTCCAAACTTTACGATTTCTCATTTATTTAATAAATTAAACATCATCGTTGTTCTAATTTAAATGTTAAATATTCACTTTTCAACCTAACTACTTACTTTATTTCTATGAATTGGATATAAACATTATATTTTAGTGCTACCATTTTCTAAATATTAATATAATATATATAACTTTAAATTTAAATATGGCCTTAAATTCAAAGAATAAACTGTATTATCAAATGAACTCTAAAACAATTATTCAAAGACTATTATTAAAATAAATAAATAAAAACTAAACTATTTTATTAAATATAAAACCTAGATCAAAATGTCAAGTTATTAAAACATTTAATCAAATACTATTTTAATTAGTAATTGCAATTGTGAAAAAAATAGGATTTTAATTAATTGTCAAAAATAGTTATAAATAACAAAAACTAATATATATATATATATATATATATATATATATATATATATATATATATATATATATATATATATATATATATATATATATATATAACATTACCTTGAAAATAATAACTATTATTTGAAATAATAATCATAATTGAAATTTAAAATGGTTAAAAAAGTTGTTTTTTAAATTAACTAACCATAAGAAATGTTAAAATTCTTACTAAAATAATATGTATATTTTATTCACACACAACTCACGAATATACTATAACACCCTAATCCCGAAATGCCAAGTCTTGAGTTAAAAGAAATCAAATTTTAGGAGAAAAGAGGTTAATGTGCTTTTAGTGTCACTGTGACTTTAGCGTCGCTAATGTGTCTTAAGCGTCGCTAACTTTAGAGTTAGCAACGCTAACTGGTGATTTTGGGCCAAAACCCTAGATTTTGATGTTTGTGCCATATATTAGGGTGGGGAACCCTAGGGCAGCCGTCAAATACCATTTTTCAACCTCCAAAATGTTCATACTCTCTCCCTAGCTTTCTTGAATGGGTTTTTGAAGATTTTGGTCTCTTTGGATAGAATTTTGAAGCCTTAATGATGCTAAAAGGTTGGTGGTATTGCTAGAAGGTATTATTCAAGTGGGAAATTAGCTAAAGTTCTTGTTTCTGGACCATTGTGAGTAAAGTTTCCACCTTTTTATGTTTTTAGGTTATTATTGTGTTTTTGTGACATTTTATGGATTGAAATGAAGTAATGGTCCCTCTTTAGTGTTGTCCATGATTGAGAAGGATAAAGTTTGGAACTTTATGCATTTAAATCTTGTTTTAGAACCATTAGGTTGGTTTAGAGAGTAAGCGAAACTCTCTTTGTTGATTTTGGTTAGTTTTGGACCATTTTGGACATGGATCATGTTTATGAGCATGCCAGGTTATGTTTGGATGGTAAAGTTAGGATCTTTATGGACTTAGGGACTGTTTGGAAGGTCCCTAAAAGATTTGAGACCTTGGCTGAATGGATTAAGAGCTTAATGGATTTTTTAGTCTGTTCATAGTTAACGACGCTAACTGCCTGTTGACCGTTGACTTTGACTTTGACCTGTAACCGTTGACTTTTTAGTCAAACTTGAGGGTTTGGGGTACCGATCTTAGAGGTTTATCATGTTTGAGGTTTAAGAAGTTTTAAGTGGAGTTATCTTTGTTAGGAGGTTCACACTGTCGGGATCTGAAGACGCGCGCGTGGAGTGCTGTTTGACCTTGTGGATCAGGTGAGTCTTCTCACTATACTATGGATGATGTTACATGTGTTGTAGCTTTGCTTCACGATGTGATGTGTTGTATGCTAGGGTGTTCGCCCCATATCTATGTGATTATGTGACTGAGTAAGGACTTGCTGGGTTCATCTAAATGCTTAGGCTTCTATGATTGGTAAGTATGTTTAGTATCGATATTATCATAGGAGGGGGATGTCATGCGATGGCGGATCAGTGCAAACCTGAGAGCCAGACGGATTGGGAAAAGCTCGAGAGTCCACGTATTGAGTCGGCGACGGGCGGAACAGGGCAAGCACACGAGTCCTGGTCGAGGGGCGGATCGGGGCAAGCCCGAGAGCCAAGTTGTTCGGAGTAACCCCGGAAACCTTATGTGATTGTTTGTTATGTGATGAATCGTGTGGTATTTTGGGGAACTCACTAAGCTTTGTGCTTACTATTTCACCCTAACTATTTTTCATGTATTTGTTGGCTTGAACTTGGAGCACGACGCGACTGTAACACATCTAAGGTTTTGATAATCAAGTCTTCCGTTGGATAAATGTTTACAAATGTTTTTGTTAAATACGATTATTATGTTTTTAAAAATTAAGTTTTAAATTAGATGGCTTTTATTTTATAAACCGTTTTATATATTTGTACTATTTTAAAAAGAAAATTTTATTACAGAAATGAGACGTTACATATACGTTATTGATATTATAAAATTTTATAAAGTCTATCTAAGTTAATTAACCATAATAACGTTAAATGTAAAACTTAAATCAAAATTCAAATTAACAAAAACATAACCAAAAATATTTCTTTACATTAATAATGTTTTCAAACCAGTAGGAATAACAATAGTTCTATATAATATAAAATTAAAAAATATATTATGTTAACATGAAAAAATAATTAATATGTGATATGATATTCATGATCAAAATTAAAAAAAATTCTAAATAAGTTATTTTTTAATTTATTAATCATTAAAATAATTAGAAATAATATTAAATAAAACACTATATTGAGATGTCTTGACTCTAAAAGATGTCTATTTGAAATGATTAGCCATAATAATAGTAAAAATAACTATAAATAAAAAACTATATATATATATTTATTTTCATATGCAACCTGCGAATAGAGGTTATTAAAGTTATATGGTTCGAATATATAAATATATAATCATATATATATATATATATATATATATATATATATATATATATATATATATATATATATATATATATATATATATATATATATATATATATATATATATATATATATATATATATATATATATATATATATATATATATATATATCCTATCCTAATAAATAAGTAACTCAAAGCCACATGTCACCACCATATTCATTTGGCCACATGTCATTTTCTCATGATTTTGAATTTCCCTAAAAATTAAAAAGTTCATTAATGTTCTTTCTAAAAAATAAAAGTTCATTAATGTGCTTTTATGAAGCTATTTCCAAAATCCTTTCCTAAAAGTCATTAATACTCTTTTATGAAGGTATTTTATTATATGTACTAACATTTGTAGCGTAATTATATTGCCATAATGCGATTACTAATTTTGATAATCTTAATAATCTCTTTAAGATTGTTAATTTTATTTTTTGGTTATTTCGATTACGATGACAAATTATATATCCTACTAAAAACGAGGAAAAACAACAAAATGGCCTTAAAGTTCTCAATAATTACATAATTGCAATTAATGAATTAAAATGAGTTAATTACATATTTGGTCCTTATACTTTTTATTTTCAAAAACTACACTTTTAGTCCTTAGAGTTTATCGTTTAAATTAGTTACATTTTTAGTCCTCATAGGTTTTAATTTAAGGTAATTACAATTTTGATCCCTATAGTTTTAATTTGCATAATTACAACTTTGGTCCTTATATATGCTTAATAAATACAATTTCAGTCCTTATAGTGTATAGTTTGTGATAGTTACAGTTTTGGTCCTTATAGTTTTTATTTTAGGATAATTACAATTTTGATCCCTATAGTTTTTAATTTGCATAATTACAACTTTGGTCCTTATGCTTTTTATGTTTAATAAATACAATTTCCGTCCTTATAGTTTATAGTTTGTAATAATTGCAGTTTTGGTCGTTATAGTTTTTATTTTAAGATAATTACGATTTTGATCCGTATAGTTTTTAATTCGCATAATTATAGTTTTGGTCCCTGAGAATAGCGATATTATAAAAATTGTCCCTATGTAATAGCAGCATTACATATATATTCATTATGTAAAGAGAAATCTGTAGTATTTGTCGTTGTTTAATAACTAATTTTTTGTATTTAGGATTATATTTTTTTTTAAGAAATAGAATTATATTTTCTGGTAACTTAAATAATTTGGTGGTTATATATCACTACAAAATGTATTAATTTTAATAAACAAACAATATATTATATTCTAATACTTAGTTGAAAATATCTTTCTTATTTATATTTTTCCTAGCCTAACTTATCTGCCACAATTATTCAATTCGTTTTTATTGCAAATATAAGAAACCCGGAGAAATTTGGAAATATAGAAGAGAACTCACAGAAATCAGAAAATTCTAAGCATTAAATTGCTTTGTTTTGCTTGATGTATTGGCTTGTAATTTTCTCTCTACTTTAGTTATTAACACTTGAACCTGATCGATTTTTTGTTCTATTTTTCAATTTCTTGACCTAAATCGTTTTGTTTTGCTTGAACCAGGTTTATTTTGTTTTGGTTGATGTATTGACTAGATGACTTTTAGCCCTAAATCATATTGTTTGCTTCACTAGGTTTAATATCTTTGTGTTTTAGGTTCAATTTTTTTGATAAAATTACCGATGCTTGTGTTCTTCGATCCTTATTTCTTTCTTTTTTTTGCTTAGTTTATTTTTAGGTTTTGTATTGAGTTGTATCTAACTTCCTTTCACTCTGTTTACATAGTTGTTGATAATTATACAAAATGACCACGATAGTATTGTTTTTTTAAATATAAATGTTTACATATTCATAATTTATATATTTTTATATCATCCCGTGTAATACACGGGTCTTACAACTAGTATATATATATATATATATATATATATATATATATATATATATATATATATATATATATATATATATATATATATATATATATATATATATATATATATATATATATAATTACAATGTTTTACCACAACTTAGTCTAATAGTTAGTATGTGAAAGTTAGTGATTAAAACATAGTTATTTTTAATAACTTATATTTGTCCATATTTGTTCTCCACAACACGCGAATGTTTACCTAGTTTCTAATATATTTGTTTAACGGGTGTTAGTATACGGATCAAGAGTGTTCTGTAAAACGTACATTTCACATATATAATATGTTCCAAAACATTTTATTAAAATTTTATATTACAAAAATGTATCTTACTCATATACAAAATGTTCCAACTTCCAACTATTTTATTTAAAATTTATATCACTAATGTACTAATGTAATTTCTATAACCGCATTAAACCCACTTAAATATAAAAAGTAAATCAAACAAAAAGTGTCTACGTCTCTACCATCCCCTGCTAACTTCTATTCCGGAAAAAAAGTGCATAAAGTCTTGGTGATTAACAAATCAAATACCAACTTGATGGCTATAGAATGGACATATCTCTCAATTGTCGCACTTTCTAGAACATATGCTGATTGTATTATTTTATTTTAATATATAATTTAGCAAAAGTTGTTTAATATGATTATTAGTTAAATATTTAAGCTATCTTGTTTTAACAAAATAACGTAAATAAAGTGTTGACCATAATGATTCTCAAAACAATATAATAAAGCATGTTTACTAGCTTGCCTAGGATTAAAAGTGTTTTATTTATTAGACAACCAAACAAGTCTAACTATTTATTGTAATGAAATGAGTAGGAAGTTTATCGCTCCAACTTCCGGTAAAATTTTCTTTAAAAGCCACTTGTATTTCACGGTTATATAATACTTTGGCATTAAACCTGCAATCGTTTATTCTTTTAGCTAGTCATTTTATTAATTTAGTTCTTCAAAAATAATAATCAGATAGAATAAGCACGAATAAAATCTTATTTTGGGTCTATATTTATAGTTATCTTTTATTTTAGCTTCTTGCTGTTTTTTTATTATTAAATTCAGTTGTTCGAAAATAAAATTTATACCAAATTAAGCAAGTTTTACAACTTCAAGCTATGTATCCAAATTTACGTAGAGACATTGATGTACAACTTGATATACTGTTAAAAAGACCTTACAAGTTTATTAATGTTAGAAAGAATTAGTCACAAACAATAATATACATTGACGTTGGTAAAAACGGAATAACTTCACATTGGTTATCCGTTATAGAGAATCAAAATGAAGAATCATATTTTCCATTTCCCATTAATTTTTTATTCTCCCATTTTAGTCGATAACATATATAATTGGCTTTTTGCTGTTTACAATATGGTCATGTTTGATTCTTAAGGCTGACTGGTATGGCGCCTCATTCTCACATTTGTAATTGGTGAAGAAACTTCATAACTGGCGAAGAAACTTCCATATGTAGTTACAAATGATTTCATGTACCAGATTCACCTGACCAAAAACATGGAAATAACCCTATATTTTGTGTACCAGATTCATCTGACCAAAAACATGGAAATAACCTCATATTTGTAACTGACGAAGAAACTTCCATATGCAGTTACAATTAGGGTCAAACGGGGTTTAAGATTCATTAGGGTTAAAACTGGGTTTAACAATTAGGGTCGGCCCTGGCCAGGGGCTCTGCCCCTTGGACCCCGCCAAGGGTTGCCACCCCTTGGACCCCACTACCCCGGACCCCCGGTTCAGGGGTGACCAGTATACTTTAAATCGAAATAAACTTAAACAAGTGTGTACTCCGTATCACCCTAACTTGTTCAATATTTATTAAGGTTACATTGGTCAACAAGTTCATCCCATTACACTTAAATAATATTCGTGATGCAAATAACCAACAATCCTCCCCCATTTTAGTGTAATCTTAATTAACTTAAAGCAAAAATCATAACAAGCAACAAACTGATGCATAAATGAAATGTCGTGACAATTGAATTTCCTATTAGTATATTACAGATTCCAAATATTCAAATATCATGGTGTTACTAAGGATTGAACCCTTTCTGTTCATAATGAATACATGAAGATAATATACACACCAGTTTACATACTTATATGTTCTAACTTGACACTATATTTTACTAGCTTGTGTCCTTTCCTTCAATAAGCATATCAAAGCCAAGTCCACAGCTTCTTGAAGCGGCTAAACTTCATGCTTATATAGGTAGTCCTTGTACTTTTGCACCTGGATATGCAATTTCTCAAAAGAACTACTAAGAAATACATTTTCAACCTCCTTTACTTGCAATTATGAACACATACCTTGGGATGATGTTCATTATGAGTTCCAATCTTTAAACATCATGATTTCCACATTAAATTCAACATCTAATGCTATATTAGATAGGAATTGGGTATCTGAATATGAAAGATTTCAGGTGGATTTTAAACTCATCCCCACAACCAACTTGTGCACAAGATCTCTAGCTAACCCTTTTGGTAAATGGTCGACTAAATTCAACTGAGTTCTCACAAACTTGACAAATACCATACCATTCATGATGAGCTCATGAGACATGTTATGTCTAACATCTAAATGTCTAGACTTCCCATTATATACTTGACTATAAGCCTTAGCCAAGGTAGCAGCACTATCACACTTTATAGAAATGGTAGATATCAGTTTAGGCCATAATGGAATTTCATATATTAAATTCCTTAGCCACTTTGATTCTTTTCAAGCTGCAGTCAATGTTACAAATTCAGACTCCATTGTTGAGCTTGTAATATAAGTATGTTTCTTGGATGCCCATGAAATGGCACGTCATCCTAAAAGGAATACCCAACCACTCGTAGATGAGTGATCCTCTTAATTGTTAATCCAACTAGAATCTGAATAACCTTCTATAACCGAAGGGAATCCACTATATGTCAAACCATAATCCATGGTTCCTTTCAAGTACTTGAATACTCGATTTAAAGCTTTCCAATGATGTGAACTAGAATTGCTAAAATACCTACTAACCTTTCCAACAACATATAATATATCCGGCCTAATGCTAGTCATGGCATACATAAGACATCCAATAGCTCTTGAGTATTCAAGTTGAGACACTGGATCTCCCTTTTTAGGTAGAATATTAAGATTATGATCTATAGGTCTGTTAACAGGAGAACAACTTTCAAAGCTAAACCTTCTCAATATCTTCTTAATCTAATGAGATTGAGAAATTGAAATTACATTGTTTCATTATTTGATTCTTATACCAAGAATTACTTCAGCCTCCCATATGTCCTTTATATCAAAGCTAGATGACAGAAATTTATTTGTTTTATCAACTTGAGCTTGGTTAGTACCAAAAATCAGCATATCATCTACATATAGGCAAATTATAACTCCCTTACTAAAAGTATCAAATTTGCTATATACAAACTTGTCAGCTTGGTTTAATGCAAATGAATTAAACAATATCACATCATCAAATTTTCTATGCCATTGTTTTGGTGCTTGTTTTGAGACCATACAATGATTTCTTCAACTTGCACACATTGTTTATATTTCCATGCATCACAAAGCCTTCATGTTGTTTCATGTTAATTTCCTCATACAATTCACCATTCAAGAAAGCAGTTTTCACACCCATTTGATGAATTATAAGATTATGTCTATTTGCAAGATCTAACAACAATCTAATAGTGGAAATCCTAGCAATAGGAGCATAAGTATCAAAGAAGTCAATATCTTCTTTTTGCCTTGGATAACCAATATGGTTTTGTACTTATCTATGGTGCCATCCACTTTCATCTTTCTTTTGAAGATCCATTTACATCCTAATGCTTTGCATCTAGGAGGTAAATCAGTCAATATCCAAGTATTATTATGCATGATAAAATCAATCTCATCATGGATTGCTTCTTTCCAGAAGGAAACATCCCTAGATACTATGGCTTCACTGCAAGTATTTAGATCCTCCTCAATAATAAAACAATATTGATGTTCAGACATAGTCTCATCCTTTCTTTCTTCAACTAAATAAAGTTAAAAATCAGATCCAAAAGACTTAACTTTTCTAGCTCTAGTGCTTCTCCTATGCTCCAGGTATATAGTATGTACCACAATTACATCTTCATCTTGATTTGAGTTCTAGTTGGAAGATTTATGAATCATGTCCCTTGGTCTAGGTATATATGTACATATCTTTTCATCAAATATATCATCTCTTGACTCTATAACAGTGTTCACATACACAGAGTCATTAGATTCTATAACATAGAATCTATATGCTTTGGAATGCTCAAGCTACACAATGAAGATATAATTTATACTGTTCTCACCCAACTTTTTCCTTTTGGGTTCAGTGTACCTTACAACTGCTCTATAACCCCAAACTTTGAGATAACTCAAATTTGGTACGTTTTTATCCTAAAGTTTATAAGTGGTATTTTTACTCCTTTTGTTTGGAGTTCTATTCAATATATAATAGGAAGTCAACATAGCCTCACCCGAAAAACCGTCACTTAACCAAAATATGACAACATTGAATTAACCATATCCTTTAAAGTCTTATTCTTCCTTTCAACCACACCATTTTGCTATGGTGTGTAAGGAGCCATGGTTTGCTGTATTATACTAGTTGATTCAAAATAAATTGGATCATAATACTCACCACCTCTGTCAGTATGCAAAACTATTATGAAATCATTTTTATGTAGCTATACTGCTTGTTTATAAATTTTAGGGTTAATGTCAAATTTGGTCACTTAAATTTCTGATTTGTTATCATTTAGTCATTTAATTTTTTTAAGTTCTAAAAGGTCATCTAACTTTATATTTATTTCCAATGGTCACTATGACCTATTATAACCGGCCATAGTGACCATTTCAGAATTAAATAAAAAGTTAGACGACCTTTTAAAACATAAACAGAGTTAAGTAGCCAAATGAACACAAACCAAAAAGATAAGTGACAAAATTCGACCTTAACATTAATTTTTTTTAATTTTTTGGAACATTGAAATTTTGGAAATTGTGTTAGTTGTGAATTAAATTAACCATGGAAATAGTTCCTATGTTTATTTTACTGCAATAATTTATTTTTGTAAATGAATAAAAAATTATGTATATAAAGAAAAGGGATCGGGTGATGGTTTCTAGTTGAGTGATTTTCTATTTAATTGGTTGGTTTAAGTTTCTAGTAAAATGTTGTGACCATCTAAAAAATGGACAATCATCGTAGATTGATAAAATACTATTTACTATTTATACCAAACATTTTCACACAAACTATTTACAATGGAGATGTTTATTGTTTGTAGATATGTTAATGAGTAATTTGAGTTATATTCTATCTATAACACATCACTAAAAAAAATAGACTCAAAATAGACTCTTAGGTAAACTGATATATACATCCTATGAGTTTAAAAAGTATTTAAATGTTAAATCGAGTAATTGCTTTATTAGGTAAATAACAATTTTTCTAGCATAATTTTGTAACAATATCAAATATATGGTTATTTAAACAAAATTAGAAATACACAAAAGAGTGTTGAAGGGTTAAGTTGACCAAACACAATGCGTTTGAGCCATGTTAATATAATTACTTGTGTCAATCATTTATTCAACTTGATTAATCATCATTAATCAAGTGTTTTATATTGTTTGAAAAATGTTGAAGCTTTATTTTTTGTTTGGTAGTTATAATATAATAGAAAAAATGGTAAGTTTAAATTTTGTCACTTAACTTTATGACTTGTGCTCATTTGGTCACTTAACTTTGTTTACGTTCTAAAAGGTCACCTAACTTTATATTTATTTATGAAATGGTCACTATAACCGGTTATAACCGGTCATAGTGACCATTTTGGATTTTGTTGGACAAACTATCCTAGAATCCTTAATAATTTGTGATATTATTCCATGACATGCCTAGTATCAGCCATCTTGTAATTTATAAAATTACTGACTAGAAATATCTTACTAGAAGCATCTTCTTCCATGTACCTGGATTCCTGTGAATCTCACAGTTGCTTTGCAGATTCGACATTTTGATAAACATAAATAAAAATTCAGACTCCCAAGGTTTCATCTTCAACATATTCAGGCATAGGGGTACTCAGAACATACACCACTTTTAGGGTAGTAAGAAGGAAATTCATTTTCTTCTGCCACCCACGAAAGTCTTTCCCTTCAAACGTCATCAACTTGTCGAACTTACTGGTCATGTCCGTCACAGATTCTCTGTTTGCTATTCTTCACAGAATACTTCAATCTTTGTTAGAAATACGGGTTTTTGATTGCTTGGAATCCATTGAGAGTCGTGATACACTTTTAGATTGACGTATTTCAATGATACAATTGAAAGTTAAATCGGATAAAACACAGTATATAAAAATGACCCCATGTTTGTAACTGGCGAAGAAACTTCCATATGCAGTTACAAATGAGTCAAAACCGTCATAAAACCGCCACATAACTGTCATAAAAACGGGTCTAAGAATTAGGGTCAAACCGTGTTTAATAATAGGGTCAAAATCGAGTTTAACAATTAGTGTCGACCCTATCCAGGGGCTCTATACCTTGGATCCCGCTACCAGGGGCGCTACCCACAGACCCCCGTCATTCAGGGGCTTCACTTCTAAGTATTAGTATACTTTAAATCGAAATAAACTTAAACAAGTGTGCACTCCACACCACCTTAACTTGTTCAATATTTATTAAGATTACATTAGTCAACAAGTTCATCCCATTACCCTTAAATAATATTGATGCAAATCACCAACATCCCCTCACTAGAGGGCGGTGTTCCCCTCACCTCCCCACACCTTTCCTTGCACCCACACAGTCAGCCTAATAAAAAATTATTGAAAACTTGGTAATTTTGCTCATTTCATATTTCTTTTTACAGTTCATGTTGGTACCTAATTAACTTTTTGATGTGTCTAGGCACGTCAGCATATTATAAAATAGAAAGAATTATGAAAAGCAGGCTCAAATTCGAGACCTCACGGGCGAGGCATATGTTTTACCCGTGAACTAAAAAAAATCTTTGTAACTAATGTTATTTTGATTATTGATAACATATCCCGAAGATATACACTATCATGTCCAATTGACCCTCGACCTTCCCCACAGGGTGAGCCAGGCCAAATAGCCCCTACCAGCACATTTGAGCCTTTCAGATTTAACCATCCAGCCGCCAAGGCAATACTGCTGGCCTGGCTGGCTGGGAGGCTCGCTAGGGCCAAAACACGACGGTCAATTGGGCCTGCACCTAGAATAACCTGCGACAAAGCGGACACTTGCAGGCGACAAAAGGTAAATGCATGGGCCACTACTTGTTCCATCCCTTGGGCCAATTAGGTGCCGCAGAGGATCATCCAATAAGTACAACAGACCCGCTACCAGACTGACACCCTTGTCCCCTGAAAGTGGGTCCTTTTCCAAGTATAAAAGGCCGGTGTGACACAGGTAAAGGGGACAAGCAAAGATCCCCGATTCTGTCCTAGATACTAACGGATCCTCACAATAATAAATTTTCAATTCTAACTTGACCAACGGAGCGCCTTCACCGGGACCTCCTCCCGGGAAGCGACTGAAATATTTGTTCCATATTGTGATCTCAGGTTATGACTAAGACATTCTTGGAGAACCAAACCCGTTGGAAGATCCTGATATGGCATCATTTGGCGCCATTCGTCGTGCGATTCAGACAAAGAACCACTTTAACACCTTACGACAATGGTTGCATGATAAAGCAATTTTATATTACATATTTTACGTGTTATTTGACTGACTTTTAGTTATTTTATCTTTTTAAAGGGACTAATAATGCTCAGTTTTAGTGCAAGATGTCTTATGTAGTATTTATGTTAAAATGCAAGGTCTAAAGTGTAAAATTGGTGAAGATAGAGATAAAGAAACGAAGGATAAGAGCTAGGAGAAAGTCGCAACATGGGGGAAGTGCTCTTCACGATGCCAAGCATTGGATAAGAACGTGATCTGGTTTGACATGAATTTCAGAACGTGAGGAATCGGGATAAGGCAATACTCATGACGTGAAAACCCATGGTTGGCGGCACGAGCCACCAGATTTCATAACTATAAATAGAGGCTCCTAGGACGAATTTTAGGGAGTGAAGACTAATCCATCGAGTAGATCTCTGGCACCTTTGACTCAATTTTGTAGCCTTTCAGTTTACACTTGGTAGTTGGTTAGTTTTTACTTTATTTCAGAACATTTTCATTTTTATAACGATTATTGGGTTTCGAGTATTCCGCATTCAGGAATTTCTCTAACCATAGAGATCGGTTTTTCTGTTCTAGGAGTAATCATTAGACTCCTATTTTGGTTTTGGTTTCAAGACGATTGTCGGTTTCATTTATTTTATGAAAGATTTGGTTTTTGGTTCATTGGTGTTTGATCTATAGTTCATGCATAAATTTGGTTAGTTTGATGTTTTTATGTTTGTTTTGAATTTAATTTGGGATCAAGTGTAGTAATATGCCTACTATAGACTATAGAGTAACCCTATAGTATGGTTTCTTATTGACACTACAGTGCCAACCACGAACTCCACGGTTCGAACCTTACTTACCCTAGCTATTGGATCGTAAGGTTAAAAATCTAGTATATTTAATGGCAAACTCACCGCATTGGGAAGGTTCATAGCCAAATCAACAGAAAAAGCACTGTCGTAATTCTATACATTAAAAGGGCAAGTGAGCAAAGAAAGTTTCAAGTGGATGCCAACAGCTGAAGAGGCCTGTCAGGAGCTTAGAAAATCCTGAATAACCTACAAACACTTTCTAGTCCCACGTCAGGAGAGACGTTGTTGGTTTACTTGTCAGCATCCAACGAAGCCATATCAGCCATCCTGGCAGGAGCATAGAAAAGCCTGACTAACCTACAAACTCCTGGTAGACTTCGTTAGTAGGGCATTGCACGGGCCAAAAATAAACTATCACATGCTTAAAATGTGGTATTATCACTGATACACGCCGCCAGGTGACCACGCAGATACTTACAAGCCCACCATACATAAGTGCCAACAAGCCAACCAATCAATCAAATACCGCAGAAGCCTAAAAATTCTGGCCGACTAGCTAAGTGGGCCATTGAACTATGGGAGCATGACATAGAATATAGGCCCCACATAAGTATAAAAGGGCAATTTTTAGCGCATTTCCTCAATGAGGTACCAAAATCAAAAGAGCAGAGGCGTCAGACCATCCAAACAACCCACCTCAACATGGGAAGCGCAACCGATGACATGTGGACCCAGCATACCGATGGAGTTGCCAACAAAGGAGGCTCACGAGCAGGGCTTGTTTTGAGGAGCCCGCAAGGTAAAAGATAACATGTGGACTGAGATTCGACTTCCATACATCCAATAAAAAGGCAGAATACGAAGCACTTTTGGCAGGAATCCGCCTAGCCATTGAAAATGGAGCCAAAAGTGTGGCAGCACTAAGTGACTCCATATTAGTCACGAACCAAATTAATCTCATACACAAAGAGAAAGACAAGCGAATGCAATGATATATGGATGCAGTGCAAAAAGTAGCCAAGGCATTTGACAACTTCTCTATCACATACATACCCAAAGAAGAGAACAAAAGAGAAAACACACTAAGAAAATTGGCACCCACGTTTTCCGAGCACCTAACGAAGAAGTGTCGGTCGAAGTGCTCTCGGAACGAAGCATTAATGAAAAACAAGTAAGCGACGTAACCGACGAAGCTCCAACATGGATGGCACCATTTTACGATTACCTCTGACACGGTATCCTCCCTGATGATAACAGGGAAGCTAGAAAAATCATAGTCAAATCCTTACAGTACTCAGTCATAGACAAAGTGTTATACCGGAAAGCGTATCTAGCCCCTGGTTAAAATGCATTAGTAAACAAGAAGGACAGGCAGTGTTGGAAGACACACCCAACATCCTTACCGGGGCACACGAGGGCGCAAGGGCTCTAACAAGAAAGATACTGCGGATGGGCATATATTGGCCCGACATCTACAAAGACGACGTGGAGGTAACAAGGAAATGCTTGGAATGCCAAACTTTTTCATGAGTACAAAGTGAAAGGGCTCTAACAGGAAAGATATTGTGCATGGGCATATATTGGCCCGGTATCTACAAAGACGACGTCGAGGTAACGAGGAAATGCTTGGAATGGCAAACTTTCTCACCAGTACAAAGCATCCCGGCAGCAACTCTTACTGGCATGAGTAGCCCATGGCCGTTTTACCAATGAGGAGTCGACATAGTAGGGTCGTTCCCGAAGGCACCCGACAGGGTAAAATTCTTAATCGTTGCAATCGACTGCTTCTCCAAATGGATAAAGGCGGAGCCCCTAGCAGCCATATCGGGGCGGTCTGTCATCAAATTCATGTGGAAGAACATCCTAACGATATTCGGCACACCTAGAGTGTTGGTTAGCGACAATGGTTTACAATTTGCTAAAAACCCATGTAAGGGGTGGTTCGTAGATAGACAAACCCAACAACTATTTGATCGAGTCATTTTGGTTTAAAGTAAAATGTAATTAACAAGATGAATTAAGCTTTTTTTGTAACCAATAATGGCCCTACTTTTGATGGATTTGAGTAAAATATGTACATGCATTAAAAACAGAAGAAACAGGTGAAAATCGCACATCCAATGGACACTTGAAAGTTGAAAAGTACTGCCAAAGTCCCAAGTAGCATCCTAGACGCAGGCGTGGAAAGCTGGATTAACTTGGTCAACAGAAGCAGAGACAGGGAGACCTAAAATCCGAAAGAAGCCCGTCAGCGTCCTAGACGCTGGCTTAAGACGCCCCGCATTTTTGTTACGTCTCGTCGTAGAACACTGCTTATTGTGAAGAGCTAAGAAGAACACCCAGTGTCCCAGGTGGCACGTCTGAGACACTGGTCTAGGACGCTACCGCCAAGGTTGCCCCAAACTGCCTTATTTTCGCTGCTCTATTTAAAGGGACCGATACGCATCATTTCAAGGATGCTTCCTGACGATTTCTAGAGGTTTTTTGCACTTTTCCAAGGTCCCAAGCATCTCCAAAACAGCTCCAAATAATCCTTAATCCAAATCCAACCTCTTTTGCATCAAGATCAAGCCACATTTCTTGAAGTTTTGAAGATCCAAACATGCTCATCATCATCAACATAGAGTTTGCTTCATCACCACCAATGAGTAGCTAAATCACCCGTGATCGCAATCGGGAATAGGTTTTGATTTCTTTTTTAGTATTGTATTTATATTTGAACCTTTTAGATCCATGAACACATTAGTTGGATTGTTTGTTTTTCAATCATATGACTTGTTTTCCATTACTTGTTCCTAAAATTTTTATTGATTAAGTGTAACACAACTCTATTATCAAATTCACAACTATACGGTGTCTTGTATCTGTTGCTGTCAAAAGGGGTTGGAAAATCCAGCAATTTGATGTTAATAATGCTTTTCTCCATGGAGATCTGCATGAAGAGGTATACATGAAAGTCCCCATGGTTTGAATGTTGGTTCATCATTATTAGTTTGCAAGTTAAACAAGTCTCTTTATGGCTTGAAGCGAGCTTTTCGCCAATGGTACGCAAAATTGTCATCAGCAGTATACACCAAAGGGTACAAACATTCTCAAAATGATCATTCTTTATTTCTCAAATCCAACAATGATCTTATCATCATTGTTTTCGTGTATCTTGATGATATTATGGTCACTAGCAACGATGTACAAGAAAGCTTTAAAAGGTTTTTTAGATGATAAGTTCAAAATCAAGGATCTTGGCAATATTTGATCCTTTCTTGGTTTAGAATTCAATCGTGTTTCCTGTAGAATAGTTTTTCATCAGCAAAAATTTATTCGCTAATTACTTACACTTTATTCCATGAGTGATTGCACTCTTGTTACTATTTCTTTGCCTTCAAAGTTCAATGGTCATTCTAATGAAGGTTCATTAATGGAAGATGCCATAGAATATCGGCATTTAGTTAGCAAACTCAATTACATTTTACATGCAAGGCCTGACTTATCTTTTATAGTTCAATATTTAAGTCAATTCAATCAACGACCTACTAAAACTCATTTTGATGTTGCTTTACATATGTTGCAATATCTGAAGGGCACCATCACTAAAGGACTACATTTCAAAAATCATCAAACTTTTAATATTGAAGCCTACTATGAGTCTGATTGGCTTCTTGTCTAGCTACTCGAAAATATGTTAGTGGTTTCTTCGTTCTTTTTGGTGGTCCTCAAATCTCATGGAAATCAAAGTAACAACTAGCTATCTCATTATCTTCAACGGAGGCAGAGTACCGATCAATGAGGAGAACTTGTGTTGAACTAGCTTAGTTAATAAGAATATTTGCTGATTTACAAGTACAAGACATCCTGCCTATCCCGTTGAAATGTGACAGTTTAGTTGCTATATACATTGCTAAAAATCTTGTGTATCATGAAAGGACCAAACACATAGAAACCGACTGTTATTATGTGTGCCAAAAACTTCAAGAAGGTCTTATCAAGTTGTCCCATGTTTCAACCGATGCTCACTTTGCTGATGTTTTAACTAATGGTTTACCTAGACCCAAGCACAAAGAAGCTATTCACAATCTGGGGTTTCTTTCGCACCCTCCAGATTGAGGGGCTGTTAGAACTAACTAAGGGTATTTTCATAATTTATCCAGTTTCAGTTAGTTAATTAGTTTGTTAGAAACAGTTAGTTTGTTGTTCTTCATTCTGTTATGTAAATGTAATAGCTTGTATTAGATTTTAAATAATCAAGTTTCAGAATGAATTTCAATACTCTTCTTTCTCAAACCAATCAAAATAACAACCTTTCCTTCAATTCCATTTTCAACTATGTGATTAAAGCTATGTTTGACAAACTAACTGAAATGCTAGCTGCTAGCTGTAAAATCTAGTGACTAACTAACAAACTAGGTGCAGCTGAAAAGTTAGCTGATAATAAATGACGTTTGGTAAAAACTAGTTGTATAAACTAGCTGGAAAACGTAAAATGACATAAAAGGACACACAAAATTTATCAGTACGTGTATATACATATCCAGTTATATTTTGAAGGGTAAATTTGAAAGAATTTGAAAACGCTAGTTTAGATGTTACTCATACTAGCATTCTAAAAGACCAGCTCATATGTTAGTTTATAAGATAGTTTTTTGGTACGTCAAACATGTAAAATGAAAAAAAAAAAAAAAAAAAAAAAAAAAAAAAAAAAAAACCCTAGCTTACAAGCTAGGTGTGGCGTGCCAAACATAGCCTAAATAAAGACGGAAACGGTTGAGCTCTTGCGTTTTTTTAGTTTTATATGATAGCCGACATTGTCACCAACATAAGAAGTAACTCCATAAACCAATAATTACACCATTATAACAATCACTGTTATGAAAAATAGATTCATCTCACTTTTACCTCATTTCGCTACAGAACATAACAATCTGTTCAAAAGTCAATTATTTATTAATGTCAAATAGTGGAATCGATCATTTATGCTACAAAGTCTCGTGTTAGTTTTGTATGGTAAAACTAAGATTGAAACTCCGTAAACCAATTACAGTAAAAGAAAAAACATTTTTAGCTGGTTTCTTAAATCGAGCCGAATCATTTAAAGAGACATGATTTTTTTAATTCGTTGAAAAGTAATTATGCAATTGATATATAGATTATTTAATTTTATATATAATATTATATATTTGGTGAATATCGTCATTGTATACAATCAACAAAGATACTACGCATTAGAAAAAGGGGCGGCCAAACTAGAGAACCAAACTCTATAATTGAGAATCTCTATTTGTTTATCATTTTGCTCCAAAATATATTTTAATTTTAATTTATATATTTTCACTTGTACGAATATAATTGTCAAAATTAATTGCTCATACTGAATTTCCATTGGTCACAATTAATAGTCAATATATCGTAAATAATGTTGTTACGTGTGACATCAATAATCCAATATGACATCAACGTTATCCACACATTTAATTAACGCATTTATATCTCTTAATTTCATTTTGAGAGACACATAAGTCTCAAACGATTTTGATTCTACGAGTAAATTTTTTTGCAAGAGATAGTGGATGGCCATTAACAAGTTCGATTGTCCGGATTACAAACTTTTGATTAGATCATCGTAATTTTTACATGATATCATATGGCGATGATCCTTTTACTGGTATTCACATTTTCCAATGTTAATGCATCGCATGCATGTGATGGAAACAAACATGTTTCCGATTGTATTCGGTTGAAAATAAAAGATATGCTTAGATAAGTTTTTTTGACAATCTAGATCCTTTTGAAATTTAATGTTGAATAATGCATACATGCATATTGTTTAAATAACGTTTACGTCAATATGATTTGTTAAATTAATAATTACGTATTATCATGTGAATATTTTATGATACTTTTGACTTTATCTTTGAAGTATTTTTATTACGATGCTTGTTAGAAACATCATGGTATTTAACGCTTGTGATTAATTATGTATTGATAAATGCAATAGTTTATCTATATCTAAAGGAATTTAAAATGCTAAAGTTGACCGATTAATCTGAATCGCAATCAAATATAAACTTTTGCACATAACATGCTGACTATTAGGTCTTCTTATACTTGCTTTTTTTTTTTTTTTTTTTTTTTTTTTTTTTTTTTTAAATTTATGTTTTATCTGTTTTAGGAATATTCAGCATCTTATTTTTGGAACGGCAATAGGAAGGTGTTAGGCGAAAACAGGAAATTACATAGAGTTAACAGTGTTAGCCCAATAAAGTTATTTTATTTTTTTAGCTTTCATTTAGCTATTTAGCTAGATTAACATTAAATAATTTTTCTATTTATAGTTGTTTTCTCGGTCTTTTATATGCTACACTTTCGACTTAACAATAAAACTCTAGTTATTTTATTTCTACTATTATTACTTTATATATTACTTTATATAGTATCAGAACTCTATTTGATTTGTCTTTTTTGATTCGATGATTGTGAAAGACATTGTAGCAGGTACCTATTTCGTGTATTGTTCTTGTTTTCCGTTGTATATGATTTGTTTGATCTCTTTTGTTTTTTATTGTTGTTGTATCGCTCATTTGGTTGTTGATGCTTTCCTTTTTCGTATTTGCTCTTAGTATTGGACTATTTGTTTGATTGTTTATTGGCGATATGGTACCAAGAGACGATTTTTTTAGCCCATTAGTATACAACTTGATAACAAAAACTATGTCAATTGGAGTTTATCTGATCGGAGAATTTTTTTTTTTTATGAGGGCAAGAATATGGGTGAGGTATCGTTACTGGTGTGAAAGGCATACTGGCATATGAGAATGCTGTAAATTATGCAACTCTATTGGATTCATAGTAAACAGTTACTAAGATTATCATTTGGGTAAACAATTTTGTAAGTTAGCCAATTGTCAAAATAAGTCACAGCAAAAAAGTTTGTCATCACTTGGATAGATTGTACACTCATCCTAATCTTGCAAAACAACATCTGCTGGAAACTGGCATTCGATCCCTCTAGCAAAACAATATAGTATTCAGGATTTCTCGCTGCTATGTGTGATTTATGAGATCAGTTAGCCCTTACATAATCTACTTGGGTAAGGGCTTTCAAAGCTTACATTGTTATTAGGGAAGAGCAGTGGTTGGTCCATTTTTTATGACATCAAGATTGGATTTTAAAGGATTGGGTGGAACAATTCTTCATCAGGCTCCTCTTCCCATAGTTCAATTTGTTGTTCATGACTTGATTCTAGAAGAACGTTATTTCAAATATCATGTTGATAAATGGTCTAAAATAGCCATTACTTTTGTTGTTGTTATTGTACCACAATGACCTCATACTACAAATTAGTCTCGAACAAAGTTTCTTTGATAACTGCATTTTTTGAAAAACAGAAAAACCATTGGAAGTCTTAGTACCCATGGTCTAGCAAGGGAAAAAACAACAATGACCTTGTGGATAGTTTTAGGCTCCACAACAAAACAACCCATCTGGAAGTTTTCAACCACATCCTTTGCTCCATAGTTTTAGTGACCGTGACCTATTATATTGTTGCACCTTCACTAGAGACTGATTCTCATGCTACGATAACAAACTTCTAAATGAAGAAAAAAATAGGAGTCGGGGAAACTAAATGTCGTCTTTCAACATTTGGCAATTTTGGTCCCTTAACTTCTAAGCCTTTTCCTTTTTCTCCAAAATGATACACAATAACATTTTTAACTTAGAAACTGTAACACCTTAATCTTTAAGTCAGTTTGAGTAGTGTATTATATTATAAAACTTTGTGTTGTTAAAACTCATATTTTAGAAACTTTGCTTATGACATTAAGTATTGTCTTAAAGTTTTTGTCCCAAACAAAAACAAAATGATTTAGAAGCAATTAAATAATTGTGGGGGTTATAACTTCATACAAAACATAAATCATAGTGAGCATTAGGAATTTCGTACACACATGTCCCAAAATGATCCAACATTTCTACCAAAATTTTAGCATGTCCCAAAGAGATTGTTATTGTCAACCTCTGATTGAAGATTATTTCCGACCAATGTAACGCCCAAAAACCGTCACCGAGTATATTTTACATTTACACCAAGTCAACACAATTTTATACAAAAAGCTAATAGTCGATGCCTTAGAAGCGACAAGCAGATATCTTCAAGACCGTCCTACGATCAGAGTCGGGCGTTACTATACCTATAACCTGCAAAACACCACAACTAAACATTGTAAGCAGCATAGTGAATAACTCTACAATAACAAGCATAATTCAACAGCAAACTTTATGAAGTACAACCATACATTAACATTCCACACTCATTTGTCACCTGAACACCAATATCAACAAAATATATATACATAATAACACCAATGGTCACCAATAACATAAACACAACTCGTATAAGATTAACATTAATACTATAAACAGTCACCCAGGGATTTGGGCTTTTCACCAGCCCAGATAATTATTACCAGTCTCCGGAGACTTTTCACTAGTCTCAAGATACACCGAAGGGTTATAAGGTACTCATATGCATCCATTAGAACACCATGTAAATATGATCACAAAGTACTCGTTATGTGACCATGTAGAATACACCACATATGAATCTAAATTACCTATAATTACACCACTCGTATCTAGGGTTAAATATTCCTAGAGTTCACCCATCACCATATATTCTCGTATGATTTACATATCATCAAAATATCGAGCCTAACACTACCATAATATATATACACGCAACATTACAACAAATTTATATCTAAAGACTCGTTACTATACGAAACATAGCATACCACAAAACTCCAATCAAAGCTATGTAATGTTATTTACCTCGATAGACGTGTAGAATGAGCCCGTCGATCCTAGCAGTATCCGAGTTCTTGTTGTCACCAACTACAGGTCAGTCACCAAATAAACATGTTTATTCAACTACTTGAGACAAAACACCTTAATCTCATTAAACATCTGAATTTTACCACCACAAGGCAGATAGCGCCGCTATCTAAGAGATAGCGTCACTATCTATGAACATTCAAATATAGTGTCTCTAAGTTCATAGATAGCGTCGCTATTTATGAACTCAGCACCAAATCACCTTTGAATCGATCCAGACCAATATTTAATTTGGGATTTTGCATCTATTGATCATCCTTGAACTCTCAGAGGTACCCCAACCCCCGAATTCATCCACAACGCCACTATATTAAGATTACACCTTAAATTTATCAATTTAACACTTTAACTAAAACTTTACCCATTTAAACACAAATTAAATCATCTTAACACCGTGATATATAATCATGCACTTCACCATAGTGTTACCAACTAACATTAACGCCATTCACACCAATCACACTCTGATTCAACCAAAAACATCAAGAAAGAATTGAAGCTTTACCTTAGAAAATCATAGACTCATGTATTTCTTCTCCTTTTTGAAATCAAGCTTCAAGATCCTCTCTTCCATCAGTAACTCGTTTCTCTTATCTCTAAAGCTTCTAAGTACAGCCATTGAGACCAAAATGACCTACATCAGGTCAAATAAAGAAAAACATGTCCACTAGAGATAACGTCGATATCTCCAAATATAGTGTTGCTATCTCCTAAGATAGCATCGCTATCTAGCCACGTGTCCTCCTCCTGGTCCATGACATACCACGAGATAGCGTCGCTATTTCTATAGATAGCGTCGCTATCTCCCCCTTTTCCAGTCTCTCACTTGTTTTTCCTTGCTTTACCTAGCCTATACAACCCGGGAGTTATAACCAACCCCTACCAACATATAAATACCCCTAGTATAATCTGTTGTCGCCAAATATTCTAAGTAAGTGCGGAAAGAAAAGTTGCGGTAATTAAAGGTCCAAAATTGAAGGTTTCGGAGGTGGACAAGTCCTAAGACTTGAGATGGACAAGTCCGAAGACTTGATATGGATGCGGAATTACAATGAAGAAGTAATACTTAGAATAGATCTTAATAGCTCAACAATAAATAATATGGATTAACAGTGATATAACTTGAAAATATAAAGACTGAAAGTTAAAAGTACTAGAAAAGTAAGGGCAGTAAGAAATGCAGATAAGAACATGAGAGTTGATGGAATGAGAGATTGTATTGATAAATATGAAAGTGTTACATAAAGTCTCTCAAACTCATGAGGACTGAAGATGGATTTGGTCTCCCTTTTATAGACTAAGGGAGGACCTTCGGATAATAACTTATGGACTAAAGAGGAGACAACACGTCTCTCTTCAGTCAGACAAGAAGGATAAAACTAATATAATAATACAATTTCAGACTAGGGTGGCTTATCTAGAATAAAATAATACACTAAGTACAATCGACATGCTCCTGAAAGGCCACGCCTGTTCTAGTCTAATCATATCCTATACGTTGGAGTGCTTATCCTTTATCTTATCTTCATGATAATCTTCATTGTAGAATGATTAAGTGTAGAGTCTCCGATTGGTTGATCATATTGATAATTCGAAATCATGTGTAGATTTCGAAGTCCTGGCATTCCGTAATCAGAGTATCTTAGAGATATGATCTTTACTGAGCTTTAATGCTCTTCTGAGTCAGTTCGGAGCTTAGACTTCCGAACCACTCCTGAACTATGTCTTCTGAGTAGTGTAACTTCTGATTTGATATACTTCTGAGTTCCGAAATCCAAGGCTGAATTTCGGATGACTATCAGAACGCAATACATTACAGACAGTAGTAAAAGATGTATCATACACTTAGATATAATATTCGAAGCATAACTTAAATCATTCATTCAAAGTAATTGTCTAACATTCCATCAAAATAAAGATTACATCCAAACATATCAAATGACGAGTTGGTCAACGATTTGACTTTTAGCATTAACAATTCCCCCTTCGGTGACCAATCGAGGAGTAGGAGTTTGATTCAACATCTTCAACGTTTGTCATTTACGCCTTATCTTGCAGCATATCCCCAGAATTTTCTGATCTCCAGTAGCCATTGCATTCTGAGAAGTATTTCTTTCTTTGCTTCTGGATCTGATGAGGTTGATTTCTTCACTGCCTTGATGTATTCTTTCAGCATTGCATTAGGAACTCTTCTGATTTGATCAGCACGAAGAAAAAGATAGGATCCTTTTTCCACTGGATTCTTATATACCAGTCCAAGTACTGGGTCAAAGGTGGCACCTCTTTTCCAGTTGTTTCGGTTGTCTGGCATAGATAGATCAGCTTTGTGTGTGAATTGCTGATCTGGGTGGTTCTTAATGAGTTTGTACATTTCTGCATCAGTAAAGCAGAACTCTTCTACGAGGCTATGTAAAAATCTTCTGGCTGCAATATAAGCTTCTCTGGCGTCTTGTTTTTCTTTGTTGGATAGCTTTATGACAATTGTAAAGACGTCTGCTGGGTTCATTTTTCGGAAGTCGGCTTCTATTATCAGAATCTTCTTGTCGTAGTTGTAGTTTCTGACCAACTCATATTCGAAGAATTCTGATTTCTGAAACCTTCTTCTTTTGACACTTAGAACAGCTGTTATGACTTCGTCTGCACATGTATCAACTTGAGGTTTGGTCCAAGTCTTGAAGAATTGTTGATTTTTGTAGTAAGCAGCTAGTTCTTTGTTGGCTCCTGATTCTCCTGTGAAATTGAGAGTGTATCGGTATTTCTCTCTGTTTGGAGTCAACGGTATGTCCCAGTTGTGTTTGGATGTGGGAGGAGGATTGTATGACTTGAAGGGTGTGTAATCAAAATCGATCAATGGTCGGTACTTGAGGATGTTTGAAAAGATGGGTTTGTTGGGACCAGTTGGATCACCTTGGTTTAGGTCAGGCTCTGATTCGGTACTAAAGTATTCATCATGTTTAATAGCTTGGGAATCGAAGAACTTTGATTTCTTGTCCTTGACCTCTGGGGGATCGGATTCCTTGATAGGCGAGTATACGAGAATCTCGTCTTCTGATGGAACTTCATCTGTCGGAATCGGAGTTTTCAGAGGAGAGGAGTGAGGTGTAGGTACTTTCGGAGTCTCCTTCTCAGTTGTCTCCTCCTCTGCTGACTTTTTCTCAGCAGATAGTTCTTTATCTGATTCTTCATTGCTGACTCGTGCGTGTTTCTCTTCTGATTTCTGATGTTGAACTTCATCGTTTTCTTTTGTCCTGCTTGGACCAGCATTCGTATCTATGACCATGTCATCAGTCGTAGTCTCTTTTTATTTATCCGCCTCTCCTGATTTATCCGCCTCTCCCCCTCCTGGGGTACCTGCAGGAACTGAAGGGGGCACAGTCAGGCAACCTAAGATGGAGTCGAGTATAGCAGAGACGTTATCAACCTCCTTTTTAATACAATCAGGAAGAGGTGTGGCAGCCAATGCTTGAATGTCCTCCATAACTTGAATATTCAAGTCGGTGCAGATCGTAAGTTGCTGGATAGGACCTTCCATTGTGCCGGTGATGGCTCGCAATGTACGAGTGAGCATTTGAAGAAGAAGAGCATGAGTTCTCCGGAGTGATGCATTTTCAGCAAGGACCCCATTAAGGTAAGTGGTCATGTGGTCCATTGTGGCGGAGAGCTTGGTTTATACTACGGTAATGAGTTCGGGAACTTGTTTTTGGCACTTCTCTACTTCGTCAAGCATCTTCTGAGCGGTCTTCATCATGTTAGTGGCATCAGATTCCCGCTGAGCGTCAATTGTAGCTAAACCATCGGTGATGATTTTTTCAGCTTGACTATCGCAGTATAGAAGAATATCCTTGTTCTCGAGTGCAGCAACTCGGTTTTTAAGTTCAGCGATTTCTTTAACCAGAGCCTCCTGATTTTGTGAGGCTTTGAGTTCAGTCAGAATGGTGGTTAAAGCATCCACTTTCTGATGTAGAGAATTATCTCGGACAGGAGAGTTGACTGATTGTGGAGGGATTTTTGTGGTATCTTTATCAGAGGATGAGTTGGTGTCACTGAGGTCAACCTGATGCATTTGGGAAGGTTTGTCGACCTCTTGATCAGCACCAAAGAGAGAGGTTCCGATAGGTACGGATTGGGATTCAGAAATGATGAGTCGGGAGTCCGACTTAGTAGGTTGCTCGATTGTGTTTTGCAGCAGCTTCTTCTTCTGAAGATCGAGTTCAAGAAATTTGTCCCAAGTGAGAGGGACGATGTCTGAGGCAATCTTGGACCAGTCTGTTTCAGTAGTATCAAAAAGATAGACAGGAGTGTCTACAAATTTGCTGAGCGAGGCACTCAGATAGGAGTCAATTTGAAGAGAGAGGGCATTGATTCGCTTGCACTCTGATTTGACTATTGCTGAGTCATTGTCGGATGGAGGTCCAAGTTCTGAGAGAATTTGGAGTTCCTTCTGTTTGAGATCAAACTGATTCTTGAGACGTGCTACTAGGGACGCTTGTTCATCGACGGCTGTCTGAAATTTCCATTTGTGAAAATCAGATGCGTCACTAGGAGGTTGGGTATCATCTGGGATGATTGTAACTTTAGGGGTGTCTTCAGTAACTTTTTCTTTTTCTTTAACTTGCGGAGGTGAGTTTGGGTTTTCCATCATATTGATATCTTCTTGAGTATCGTCCGAGTCTGGAGAGTTCTGTCTTTCCTCCAAATTTTCTGACTCGGAATCTTTAGAAGATGGTTCAGATGTCTAACAGGAAAGAACACAAGTTAGGTGATAGGAACGTATGCCATATGTAACACATACCTGAGGGAAATCAATCTTAAAGTGATATGTGAATCAAAAGAGATTTGTATACTCAATATTGTAGATTGATGATTTCCATTTTGTTAAAACTGTGAAGTCAGAACAAAGTGAATAAGCAATGTGATACTTGTATGTCTTAAGTGTCAATGATCAGAACATTTGGTTGTTTGAAAGTGAGTCCAATTTTTGTTTCGTAAATGAGTATGGTTATAATTTAGGAAGGTTGGAGAGAAACGGAGAGAGAGTAGATAAGACAAATCAGAATTCGAAAAACTTCTGAAATCAGAAATCAAAGGATGTCAGAAATAATATACTTAAAATTTCGGAAAAAGGGGGGGTTTCAGAAGTAAGAAACTTCTGAAAAAATTAAAAAGGGGGTTCAGAAGTAAGACACTTCTGAGAATCAGAAAAGGGGGTTCAGAAGTAAGATACTTCTGAGAATCAGAAAAGGGGGGTTCAGAAGTAAGATACTTCTGAGAATTAGAAAAGGGGGTTCAGAAGTAAGATACTTCTGAGAATCAGAACAAGGGGGTTCAGAAGTAAGATACTTCTAAGAATCAGAAAAGGGGGTTCAGAAGTAAGATACTTCTGAGAATCAGAAAAATGGGAAGAAAGTGGTACCGTTTTGCTTTTTCGTTGCTTCTTTTTAGGAGGTTGTTTGGATGGCGAGGACTCGTAAGCTTTCTTTTTGGGTTTCTTGGGGGCCTCACATTCTTTGAGAGAGTGAGGGGGATAATCGGGTACTCCCTTTGTTGTAGTGAGGTGGAAAGTGACAGCAGGTTCTGTCTGATCGGCTAGGTTCAGAAGCGAGTCAGGTAGTCTACGGATTTTTCCAAATATGGAGTCTGTTTTTGGGGCATAAGGTTCGGCTTTAGGCATGCTTAGTTTGTCTTCATCTGATCTTGGTGTAGGGATTGAGATCTGAAGAGTCTGATAGATGTACTCGATGCACATAGCCCAAAAATATGCTGAGTGAATTTGACCTTTTGGTTTCTGAGAGGTGGGTATGTAGGAAAGAAAGTCGTCAAAGAGAATTGTTGCATGATCATTTTCATAACCAGAATAGAGACTCCAAAGAAGTCCAAATGGCGTTTGCTTAACTGGTCTGTACCACCCATTTTGCCTGTTAAGCACTTGATGATGTAATGGATCAGTCATTGCTATAAGGGTGAGATGTGTCCTTTAGACATTTGGAACAGTTTTGGCAAGTCATACATGTATCCCATCTAGTAGATCATGGTTTCAAGTTGGGTATTGGTGGGTTGGTCAAAGGTGGATTCGTGGTATGGAAGTTGCAGTGCTGCGGCAAATATTTTCTTGTCGAGGGTGATCTTTTGACCGTCGTGTAGGGTTATAGTATATCCGGTTGGACATTTGGTGGCGGAGGAGACAATATCTTGGAGTAAAGAGACTGGTATAGCAGGGGGTGGATGAAAGAAAGCTCTATCTAGTTTGTGTCTCGACAGTATGTGAATGAGTACCCGTAGATGCTGCTTGTAAATGTTGAGATCTTATGAGAGATAGAGATTGGTGAGGGCAACAAGGATTGTGTCATTGTCGCTTTTTGATTGTGAAGCCATTGAAGAGTTATGATGTGAGAGACGAAGTTTTTAGAAATTTAGGAATATTTGTGTTCATTGTTTGCACTTTTAATTAATTAATTTAATCACTGAATTAAATCCAATTAATTATAGATTAAATCTTAATTAATTATTATAGTTTCTAATTAATATATTAACACTTAAATATATTAATAAACCATTTAATTAATTCTATTGATTTATTAACTGTTGGATTAGGTGTCTAAGCCATGACTTTATATTTATATTTATCTTGTTAATTGAAGCAAAGTCCATTTGGGTTGCCCTCATAGCTGGAGGTCAGGATAGAGTTCAGTAGAGTAAAAGGTTGATTTATTAATTGTGTAATAAATCAATAAAATTAATTAAATGGTTTATTAATATATTTAAGTGTTAATATATTAATTAGAAACTATAATAATTAATTGAGATTTAATCTAGAATTAATTGGATTTAATTTAGTGATTAAATTAATTAATTAAAAGTGTGAGGACTAGTTTGTATTTATTCAATAGTTGAATAACTGGCAAAGAGAAGTCCAGGGGCCAAAAGTGGCGCCACCATTGGAGGCTTCTCTAGGGTTGGCGAAAACCCTAATTAGGGTTTAGGGATCTGGTCCAAGTGGTCAACAGGCTTGCCCACTTGGAGGCTCCTTAGGGTTTCAGGTGTAACCCTAGGAGGCTATAAAAGGAACCCTCTGGCTCCCCATTATTCACGCCAACTTTCACCAGATAAACTCTGCTGGACTGTCTTCTCCATTGCTTTGGGTGTGACTTGCATCTGAGGCAGGATACTTTTGCTGCTAGCTTCAAGAACAAGATTCAAAGGTTGGTTCTTCTGATTTAAACTTTAGAAATAATTGTTGGCCTTTAGATATTAGTTTTATTATCTTCATAGAAGAAAACATAGATCTTATTAGGGTTGCATGTGAACCATAGGATTTTTGTGTTCATTGTTTGCTAGAAAACCCTTCAGTGGTATCAGAGCTTAGGCTGTTTTCTTGTGATTTGATATAAACTGCTTGAATTGTTTTTGCCTTGAGGTTTTGTGCGAAAAACACCTCATGGGAGAGGACAATTTCGTGGCTTAGGCTAGGGTTTCCTAACCCTAGCCGCCACCCCTTGGTTCTCCCTTTATTTGCTTGATTTACTTGCCTTGATTAGGATTGTTATTTATGGTAATTGCTGATTAATTAAATAACTAGAATCCTTATCCATATCTTGTAGATTTCGAAATCTAGGGGTTAATATAGGTAATTAATTTGATTAATTTTGTGATGCCTATATTTGGTTTAATTAGTTTAATTAATTGTTTAATTAAAAGATCAATTAAATCAGCTTAAAGAATTAATTAAATTTAAAAAAAATAGATAATAATTTTCGAAAATTATGAGATAATTAATTCTAAAATATTTTAATAAGATTAAAATATATCTTATATATTTATGATTAAAAGTTAATTATTTATATATAAGAAAATTGGTTAGTCTTACCGCAAGTAGGCCTCATTCACAAAACTGTCCTATAAAGAGGGTATAAGGCGACTGACTATAAAATGTTAGTCTAATAGGTATCTACTCTTACCCACCGCTCTCCTGGTCAATCGAGTGTCGTTAGCCGAACAGGTTTGATAGAACCGCTAAGCCTCTTAAAAGTATAATGCTATAATTGAAAGTACTAGAACCTTAAACAAAACTCATCTAGTTACTTTAGGATAAAAATGTGAATTCGTGTTAATCCATGGAATTGCACATTGCACTTTGTGGAACGTTGGTGGAGCGTGTGTGGTTTACCGGCACGCCAACAGGGGTCCGCAAAGAGTTGCAATGGGTGACACGCCTATGTCGTCATGCGGTCAAAAATAAGAAATAACCTAACGTTCACTAGTATAGTGGAGTCAGGGTCGATCCACAGGAGCTACGTGGTCAGCCTAGATGAGAGATTACCAACTGATAGTGTCACGGCTATAGTCGGAGGAACTAATTTCTATCCTTCTACCTCAAAGCAATATTCAACACCCAAGCCAAGCTTAGCTATGTCCAAATGACCTAGTTACTTTCTGAATTCAGAAGTACATCTCTGAATCAGGAG
Source organism: Cichorium intybus (assembly GCA_023525715.1). Lineage (NCBI taxonomy): Eukaryota > Viridiplantae > Streptophyta > Magnoliopsida > Asterales > Asteraceae > Cichorium > Cichorium intybus. The sequence goes on along the minus strand of JAKNSD010000049.1, from coordinate 3,540,713 downwards.
CAATTGAAGGCATTCAAACTAGCAAAACCGAGCACAGCATAAACTGGCTAATAACTAACAGTTCTATGAGACAGTTAATAGCCAAGATTTAATGCTCAATATAACCAAGCTAACTACTGTTTTCAGCAAGGGAAAACCGTCCTAACCAAACCACAAACAAAATCCAATCACAATCAAACAATCAAAACTCCAACAAGCATCCGAAATACCGAAAAATCAATATTTAAGGTAACCGAATGATTTCATTTACCAAAACCAATATCCAAACATCAAATCAGTAACCAAAACTGCTAAAAACAGAACCCTAAGCTAGAATTCAATGGTTGTCACACCCAAAGATTCAACTCAAAGCTTACAAATGTTTAACTAAAATGAAATAAAATCTAAAACATGAAAATACCAAATTATAGCTTCTGGAATGGAATCCTCGAGTCAAAGAGCTTCTAGGTCGATGTTTACACCAGGTCTTTGCTAGGGTTTTCGGCTGGAAATGCCTCTATTTATAGTTACAAATTTCCCGTGACCGCGCCGCGCAAATGTGAAATCCGCGGCGCGCGTACTTATCCGTTCCCCGTTTTTTCGTCATTTAAATGTGTTCCACCGCCTTACATCCGCGTCGCGCAGGAGATAAATCCGCGGCGCGCGTACGTCTTTTCTTGATTTTGCATTCTTTCCATACTTTTTCCTTTTTGTACACTTTTAGTCCCTGTTTCTGTTCTTTTTCTCCAGACAAGTCCTGACACGAAAGGTGAGAATACCCATGCATATTTGATATAATTTTATCAAGAACAGGGCTCAACAACGCCTAAAATACTTGATATCACTAGGCGTTGTCAAACACCCCACACTTGTGCCTTGCTTGTCCCCAAGCAAGAGAGTTTTTAACAAATTATAATAGAGAATCGAACAGTTTTTGAATGTGTTTAGTTTCAAAGCTTATTGCTCTTCGAGTTAGAATGGAATAGTTTGTGAAAACATAATTGAGTTGTTCTTTGGAATTCATGGCTTTCTAAAGAACCCTTGATTACAAACTTTCTGTCCACAATATAGTGTACTTACTCGTTCAGATTCTAAAGACCATTAAGGAATTGCCCATGACTTTCGGTGTTGTCCGTGTAACGAGCTTTCAGAAATACCATCCCAGACCAGACGATCTTAGGTGGTAAGGTGCATAAGGCCCACCCATTTTAGACTTACCGGCTCGAACAACAAAGGCCACAGATTGACTTTTCCTTCCTAAATTCCAATCCTAAAACGGCTCAATCTTCTAAACTCGTAAAACTCAACTTATTTGACTAACTAATAGCATGATCACAACTAAACAGTATTTCTTGAAAAATACTGATGCTATCACAATCACAAACCATTCATTTCAAAATTGCAATTCATTAAAAATTTTGAAAAATATTGCTAAAAATTGAAAAATTGATCAGTTCTGCAAAAATTTCAAAAATATCTCTTTCGACCGTCCACACCCCACACTTAAAACCGTACAACGTCCCCGTTGTACAAAAAATTATTTCAAAGCAAGGGAGAAAGAGTTACCCCTTTTTTGGACGATGGACTGCTTGGTGCTCAATATCACAGGTATAATGCGTACAAAAAGATCCTCAATTCATATGCTGGAGTTGTAGCGCTACAGTAGGACACGCCGGTGGTCAAGACAAGTGGAGGGGGCACGGTGACCCCACACTTGTCTGAGACAACTCCCTCTCAATTTGATATATCATGCACAATTTAACAAAAATTAAAACACACATGGCAGAAAATAATAATATAATATACAGATAGATGTTGTCATAAGTTTATACATAAATCCCCAAAAAAAAAGAAAGAAAGAAAGAAAGAAAACATCAATCACTACCCGGCGGCCTGGAGGACGCGCCGGTCGCGTGGGTGGAGAAGGCGATCGCGAGGGCAAAGGGAAGATGGAGGAATCGGGACGGGTCGAGGAGAACCCACAAAAATGTCGTGTCATCGCCCGACACCTTCTCGCCCCCCTCCCGATGCATGATGGAGGTGGAGACGATCCGGTGCATGAGGCGATGAAGAGGATCACGTAAGTGGCTCTCCCTCGAGGCCCCTGCCTCATACCTGACGTTGGACAGCGTTGCCCAAACCTCCATGTTGGGAGGGCGCTCCGGCTCCCCCTGAGTGCATGACCCGAAGAAGCGGGTGAAGAAACGGTGCTGGAGGTCCGCTGGCGTGTAAATGCCCGTGCGCCTCCCGAACTCCCGGAGGTTGCACTCCCGGTGCACACCTCCCAAGCGAAATCGTACCATCCTGGAGCGTGGGTCTCCCGCCCTGGGAGCGAAATGGACAGTGGAGATGAACTCCAATAGCAGCTCTGTGTTGACCACGTCCTCGTCCGTGGCCATGATCCTGTCCCAGCCACGGCATGTGAATGATGCCTCCTCGTGGGTCCAGGTGCGATGTAGGAATGGCTAAATCGCACCCCCAGAGCCCAGCATCCCTCAGGATGTCTCGGTCTATAACCGTCGCCTCAAGAACCCGGCGATGAATCAAAGCGTCTCTCCGCGAGGTATACTCCACCGAAGTGTCAAGCTCTGTGGGAAACTGAAGGAAGGCATGGTCCAATCTGAACATCATCTGCAAAAGAAAATATAACCACAAAACAAAATTTTTTTGCAAAATCAGTCCTTTTTCTTCCCCACCGCACCGCGGCGCGGCCCAAGAGCAAGGGCGCGGCGCGGCGTACGCCTGTTTGAAAGCCCGGGATCAAATCCCCATTTTAACCTGCTAAATCTCAATTTAAAGATACCATAAGGTAGCCTAGGTTCCGATTAGCTCATTTAGGGTGTCCATTTGGCAAAACAAACACCCTATGGGCTAGCATTAGTGATTCTAAGTTTTTGAATAAAACCCTAAAATTAACTACCTAATAACTAGTTTAAACAGCTAATAGATAGTTAAAAGAGCGTACCTCGGTCGTAGAAACACAATAAGCAAGAAAAAATGCGAGAAATTTTTGGTCACCAGAGCTCCGAGTCGTGTGATTTGAGTTGTGAGCCGCGGCTCACCGGATAAAGGCGAAAACCGTCTGATCGTTTCCCGCGGCGCGCGTTTCTTGTTTCCGCGGCGCGCGTGTCGCTAATTCAACCCCTGCGCATCGGGTTGAGTTTCGAATCCGCGTCGCGCAATTCCAAAACCCGCGGCGCGGTCTTGAAGATTCCAAAACCTTTTCACACGACCCCACACTTGCTTCAAACCACTAATACCTGCAAACGATTGATGTATTTTCTAAATTAATCCTAAGAAATATAAAACCTACTTATGACACGATGGGTTGCCTCCCAACAAGCGCTAAGTTTAACGTCTTCAGCCTGACGTACTGTTCCTAAGCTGACCCTTCTTCTTCTCCTTCTTGGCCTCTTGATGACATATGCTGATATTCCGGCATGAAATTATTGGCCATCATCGTCATAAGGGATGTGAGTTGGGTCATCCGATCACTCACACCACTGATCCATTGTTGTTGAGATTTTAATAGCTCGAAAACATTCGCCTCTCGTTTTCTGGATTCTCTTTCATATTGCTGATGCCTTGCTTCCATCATCTCTATCATTTCCAGCAGTTGTTCCTTGTCGATGGCGGAAAGCGGGTGGTTTTTGGTCTCCTTTAAAACTTCTTCCTTTCCACCTTCCCCCGTGCGTGTCCATATCTTTTCTTTGCTTCTGGTTCCTGGCTCCATTAATGTTTTTCTGTCTGTTGGTTTGCCGTTTTCCTCTGAAGGTAACGAAATTGGATTCCTAAACATATTCAATCTCCTTTTCCTGGTCCCGAAGAAAATATCCATGTCTCCAGTCTTGCAATCGATCACTGACCCAGCGGTGGCTAAAAATGGCCGTCCTAAGATAAGCGCAGGCGCATCGTCCGGACTTTCATACTCCATGACCAGAAAATCTACAGGGTAAAAAAGTCGCCAACTTTGACTATGACATTGGTTAGCTTTCCCCTAGATACCTTAGTTGATTGGTCAGCCAACTGCAATACAACTTCAGCTGGCTCGATTTCTTCATTCTTGTATTTGTCATACAGATATCCTGGCAAGATGTTAACACTTGCTCCTAAATCTAGTAAGGTGTTTCGAATAACCACGTCCCCTACAGTTGTAGTGATCAATGGTGATCCGGGGTCCTTCTCCTTCTTGGGTAGTGTTCCCAATAATGCTTCGCTAGCTCTCACAGTCAATCTCACCGCTTTTGGCGTAGGTGCTTTGTTCTTCCCATTTTGTTCGCACATTTCTTGTAAAATCCTGGTGTCCTCGGGGGCATCTTTAAGCTCATCTCATAGGGGCTGATTCATTAAGGGTCCCGTTGATCTAGTTGCTTCCTGCTTCTTCTTTTCTTTCTTATTTTTCTTCTTTTGCTTAATCCCTGCAATCGTTGGTTGCTCTTCCTTTTGGACCTTTTCATCTATTTTGGGTTGAGTGCCATTCTCAACCGGAACTCCTCCTTCTTTACCTTCCTCGCTCTTTAAAGCCTTTCCTTCTTCCTCTGATTCCACTTCATTCCCTACCTCGAACAAATCCTCCAGAGTAACCTTTCGCCATCCTGATTCAACAGTATTGACTTGCTCCTTCCCTGGACGTTGATTATGAGTAGGATTGACTTCAGTAGCACTAGGCAATTTGCCATTATCTCTCTTCTGTTGGTCTGCAGCCATTTGACCTATTTGTCTTTCCATATTTGCGATGGCCTTTGCGTTCGCTTGAGATTGTTGTTGTGTTGCTGTGACCATATCATACATCTTTGATATCATCTCTTCTTGGGTCCCTGGAGCATTGTTGGTAGCGTTGGTGGGTCCCCTGTTGTTGTTGTTTCCATTGTTTGCAGGCTGCTGGTTTCTAGGATGACTATTTGATTGTTTCTGATAATTGTTCTGCCTGAAATTTTGTTGTTGTCCTTGGTTGTATGGCCTGTAGGGTCGTCCATTATTGTGTTGACCTTGACCCTGGCCATAAACTTGATTAGCTTCCTGCATCCTAGATCCTCCTTGACTTTCTTGTGACGAATTTGGCGGTCCATTTTGTAATGTTACCATAAGCCTATCAAACTTTCTGTTCAATTCACTGATTTCCTTTTTCACTTCCTTTTTCCAATCAGCGTCAACTCCTACTGCTGCCGCCGTACTTGTAGTCTTCCTGGTGGAGAAGTTTGCTTTTGAGCCATTACTCAACTGCTCCAAAAATCTCCAGGCTTCTTCTGGATCTTGCCACATAAATGACCCACTAGAGGAGGCATTTATCATGGCTTGGTGTGTCTCGCTAACTCCCTCGAAGAATAATTTGACCAATTGCCATCTGGGAATCTCGTGATGTGGACAAGATCGCAGTAACTCCTTTAATCTGTCAAAAGCTTCATGAAAAGCCTCTCCAGGCTTTTGCTGAAAATCCTGGATAACTCTTCTGATTTCAGTTGTTTTGCTCGCTGGGTAAAATTCCTGAAGGAATTTCGCCTTGAGTTGATCCCACGTAGTGATACTGTTTGATGGTAACGACGTGAACCAATACTTGGCTTTGTCCTTAAGAGTGAACGGGAACAGTCTAAGCCTAAAAATATTTCTATTTGTGTTTCTGGGATTGTTAGCATTAGCGATCGCTAAGAATTCATATAAATGATTATAGGGATCATCCTGCTTATATCCTCTGAATTCTGGTAATATTCCTAATAAATGGGGTCTAATCTCTACCTGCGAATCTATGTTATCAGGAATATAGATCGGCGACGAATCATCATATTCCCGCGGTTGGAAATGTGATGCAACCGATTGCCGTCTCGGTTGTGCAAAATGTAAGGGTTGAGCGGGGTTACCGTAAAGATGATCATTGTACTCCCGCTGACCTGGTTGATATGGTGGTGCTCGCCTGGGAGGTCCCCGACCTCGGTTCCATTGGGGTTGCGGTGCCGGTGGCACCCATCCTTCATCTTCTTCGTCGTACACTTCCTCCGTCTCTGGGTATTGGTATTGCGGTTGAGGCGGTGGTTGAAAGTGTATAGGTTGTGTTGGCTGGTATGTAGGTTGAGGTTTAAAGAGGGCTGGTTGTGGTTGTGATGTTGGTGTATGCTGTCTAGGAGTTGGGGTGCCATCTCGGGTCGGCTCTCCCCAAGTCATAGCAGATGTAAAGGGATTGGTGGATTGTGGTTGAGAAGCGGGTGTAAATGATGGGATGGAAGGCGGAGTGCATGATGGTATGGGTGCAGGGGCTGAAACTGCACCACCAGAAGCACTCGAGCTTCCAAACTGAAATTCCGAAAGTGGAGGGATAGAAAACCTCCCAGTTGCCTCACCTGCTGGATCCTGGGCAACACTGACCGGACTACTGCTAACTTGACTATAATTCATGATGCTTAAACGCCTACGGGCACGGAGTTTGCGCGTAGTACGTTCAATTTCAGAATCAAACTGTAATAGGGATGCTTGCTCTCCCCTGCGGGTACGCATGCACTAATGCAACACGCCCACAAAAAATCAAAACCAAAATGAAATTAACCAAAAATGAAATTTCAAAAAGCAAGAAACAAATTCCTACTACTCACCTATTCTAAGCTCACAGCTCCCCGGCAACGGCGCCAAAATTTGACACGCCTATGTCGTCATGCGGTCAAAAATAAGAAATAACCTAACGTTCACTAGTATAGTGGAGTCAGGGTCGATCCATAGGAGCTACGTGGTCAGCCTAGATGAGAGATTACCAACTGATAGTGTCACGGCTATAGTCGGAGGAACTAATTTCTATCCTTCTACCTCAAAGCAATATTCAACACCCAAGCCAAGCTTAGCTATGTCCAAATGACCTAGTTACTTTCTGAATTCAGAAGTACATCTCTGAATCAGGAGCAATTGAAGGCATTCAAACTAGCAAAACCGAGCACAGCATAAACAGGCTAATAACTAACAGTTCTATGAGACAGTTAATAGCCAAGATTTAATGCTCAATATAACCAAGCTAACTACTGTTTTCAGCAAAGGAAAACCGTCCTAACCAAACCACAAACAAAATCCAATCACAATCAAACAATCAAAACTCCAACAAGCATCCGAAATACCGAAAAATCAATATTTAAGGTAACCGAATGATTTCATTTACCAAAACCAATATCCAAACATCAAATCAGTAACCAAAACTGCTAAAAACAGAACCCTAAGCTAGAATTCAATGGTTGTCACACCCAAAGATTCAACTCAAAGCTTACAAATGTTTAACTAAAATGAAATAAAATCTAAAACATGAAAATACCAAATTATAGCTTCTGGAATGGAATCCTCGAGTCAAAGAGCTTCTAGGTCGATGTTTACACCAGGTCTTTGCTAGGGTTTTCGGCTGGAAATGCCTCTATTTATAGTTGCAAATTTCCCGTGACCGCGCCGCGCAAATGTGAAATCCGCGGCGCGCGTACTTATCCGTTCCCCGTTTTTTCGTCATTTAAATGTGTTCCACCGCCTTACATCCGCGTCGCGCAGGAGATAAATCCGCGGCGCGCGTACGTCTTCTCTTGATTTTGCATTCTTTCCATACTTTTTCCTTTTTGTACACTTTTAGTCCCTGTTTCTGTTCTTTTTCTCCAGACAAGTCCTGACACGAAAGGTGAGAATACCCATGCATATTTGATATAATTTTATCAAGAACAGGGCTCAACAACGCCTAAAATACTTGATATCACTAGGCGTTGTCAATGGGTTTCTCGATTTTGTCATTATTAGCGGAGCGTGTGTGGTTAACCGGCACGTTAATTAGAGATGGCAATCGACTTCGAGAGTACCAAGCTAATTTGCATGGTTATTCACACCCGGTTTGTGATCCTCGGCATCCCAGTCACAAACAGTGGGGCACATCCGAGACTAAACATGCCATTGAATAGTTCAATGTGTCTCAATAGATCTAGGAATTTCATCAGATGAAATTGATAAGTGTATTATCTACCTTAATGACCATTATGTTGTGATTACGGCATCCCTCTTCACACCATAGTTGGGGCATTTTGGGTCCTAGCCTTTATAAATAATAAATTGGGTAATTATTTAAAAGGAAAAATTAAACTAATAAAATTCTGGTTATAGTAGATGTCTGAATCAAGTGTCTATTCTCCTCCCTCTCCTCCTTCACCCATTTCTGAGAGCATCAGAAAGCACCTGCTAAATATGGAAAGGCTGACTGGCCTTAACTGTAAGGAATGGCTTTGCAATTGGAGACTGGCTCTCGGCATTGCGGGCAAGCTTCATCTCACCGAGTATCCGATACCGGTTCCACCGGAACAAGTCATCATAAAGAGCCTTTATGATAAGCATGACTTATTAGTTGATGAATCCGAAAAGATTCGTGACCTCATGATGTTGACCATTGACCTCGAATTCCGTAAGGATTTTGAATCCTTAGGGCCATATGAGTTAATGTAATCGTTTGAGGAAAGGTTCCGAAAACCGGTTGAAGAGGAACGAGCTAAGATCTTCAAAAGACTTGCAGAGTGTAAGTTAAAAGAAGGAAGTAGCATCAATTCGCATCTTCTTCAGATTGAAGCGTACATAGGCGAGTTGCACAAACTTGGTTATTCCATGAGTCAGGAGTCGAGTGTTAACACTCTACTCGCTTCACTGACCAGTAAGTACGATCTGTTCATTCAGACGTATAGAAAGGAAGACCAGAAAAGGAACATAATGGAAATGCATCCACTGTTGACTTTATACGAGTCACTCTTGGACAGACATAGCTCCAATGGTTCAGCTACTTCTGGATTAAGTCCAGTGGAAAGACACAACAAGAAATGATCCAGAACGTCTGGATATGTCTTAAGCTGGGAATCCACAGAATCGGATACAGTCACGGAAAGATTGGAAGACGCTCCAAGATCAAAAACTTTTGAAAGCTCAGGTATATCTAAAAACCTCAAAACTCCTGTTCCATAATTCCTTGATGCATAATGTGATAGTCACATTTTGGTTTGTATGCAGGGAATCAGTAGGGTACGGGACATTGGCGCATAAGAGCACATTTGGATTGGATTTCCGGCTCATGCGGTTTTGAAGTTTAGTTAGATATTGAAATATTGTTATTAGCCTTTAGATCGTCTATCATATAGTACATTGTGCAAGGATTTTTGTTTTAATAAAATTATCAATTTTCTTTTTAACACGTGTTGTTTGAGATATCCTTGAAATGTTGTATGATTCTGTTAAATGCATAATTGCTAATAACTTGAATGTTGAATACATCCAAAGTGTTTGGATTTTAGGAATTGTGTCCTTTTATGATTGTTAAGATAAATGTCATAAGAATCAATTCAACCAAAAGTCCAGTTGGACAGAACTTTGGAATCATTTGACTTAGAGTCACATGATGAATTGAGCTCTTAATGTGTTAAGAAATGAATCAACCAAAGATCCAGTTGGACAGAACTTTGGAATCATTTGACTTAGAGTCACATGATGAATTGAGCTCTTAATGTGTTAAGAAATGAATCAACCAAAGATCCAGTTGGACAGGACTTTGGAATCATTTGACTTAGAGTCAGATGATGATTAAGTTCTTTATAAAGCACATGTGGCAAGAAATGAATCACCCAAAGATCCAAATGATAGTATTTTGGAATTAGTTGACTTAGAGTCAACTGAAGATTGCAAGTCTTGAACAGAATTAACAAAGTCATAAGTTTACATAGAGATGTAAAAGATATTGAGATTAGAAGCAACGAACACATCAGTTGCTGTGTATTGCTCGAATCTCCGAATAGAACACAATTCTTTGTACTTCACAATATTTGTCAGTCGGTACAGTGTTCTAAAAGGTGCGCAATTTCTTCGCAAAGGCACGCAAAGGCTCTGAGGCGTGTGCTCGACGCCACGCCATGAAAATCGCCGCCTTAAGTCATATATATGTATATATGTAATTATACATATATATTTATATGCAAAATTAAAAATTATAGACAAAATTTCTGCCTTAAGTCACGCCTTAAAACGCCGCAGCCTCGCCATGGCTCGCAAAGGCTTGAGGCTTGACCCTTCCGCCACGTCACGCCTCACGTCTTTTAGAACATTGAGTCGGTATGACGAATATGACCTCGCTTATCAGAATAAGCGATTGGATTGAATCCTTGAACAGTTCAAGGACTTCAAAGGAAGTACAAGATCCACAGAACCTGAGTGACAGCATAAACTGGGAAAATGTTTCACAGTTTATTCTCTTCCAAGAACATTAATAGTTATAATGTGTCTTAGGGAAGATGATAGAGCGTTGGTCGAAAGAGTTCGATCCTCAATGTATGAGATACATTGCCAATTAGTTTCCCGTAAATTAAACACTAAACCAGTCAGACCATATAAACCATATTCCAACCACATCTACGACTAAGTAGGTTTGCAGACACTGTCTGAAATGTAAAGCTGGGATTGTCCCACTTGTACATTAAAGGTCCATGGTCTTGTAATGTTCATCCGAACCTCACGACTGGCCTGAACCTAATCAGAAATGTCATTTCACTGGCTATCCCGCTGTACCTGGAAAAGAAAGAGCTCTTTTAGAAAGAACTCATATTCTAAGGAGACAGTGGGAGTTGGGACTGTCCTGAATGAGTTCAGGATTAGCCAAGTGAAATAACCTTTAGTCATCGCTAGGCTTAGAGCAGAAATCAGATTTCTGTTTTAATACTGACATAACCTTCTCTTGACCAGTAATGCTGATCACCGTCATAAGTAATTATGATCGGGGTGACATACCGAATAGTGGTAAATCACTATAGTTGGTACGGATTTTCAATCCGACTACTTGGAAGCATTGGTGAGCCCGGTTGCTGCCAATTAAGAGAACTTTAGGACGAGATACAGTCTATGTGACAGTTTGATTGATTTTGCAACTGGTCTTAAAGCCAGTGGGAGTAATCATCAAAAGAAAGCAGCATGGACAGAAACGTACCTTCAGAACATCTGGTTGAGTGAGACGATACTCAGAGTCAAGTAATTGACTCCGAGAGAAGCACTGTCAATAGAAGATGAAATCTGAAAAGATACTGCATAATGTAAGTCGTTAGTGGAGCGCGTGTGGATCACCGACACACTAATGGGGACTCACAAAGAATATGCCAGTATAAAGGTACATGGGCCCGGGATTTCCCCGCGGGCATCTCGCAAGAAAGGATATTCAGATTCTCAAAATATGCCAAAGAATTGGATTTTGAGAAAGGGCTGAAAGATTTTCATTAAGATGTCAGAAAGGTTTGGATTCTCAAAATGTACCATAAGCTCTGGATTTTGTGAATAGTCCATAACCGTGTCAAAGCCAGTGGGAGTATTGCTGTTATCTATCTCAATATGTGTGTTACATACTGTTTCTAGGAAACGTCTCTTTTCATTACAAAGTGCAATGACTTGGTGTTAAGAGACGGAGCGCTATGAAAGACTTAATAAAGATACGGCATGCTCGGGTGGTTATAAACGTCTATGAGATAGATCGAAACTCTGCCGAGATGATCTTGATGAGACTCAAGATGCATAGCTCAGGAAAAGAGTTTCCTATCATTGCAAAGTGTAATGATTTGGCATACAAAGAAGGTGCAGCATACTCACATAATCCATAGACATCTATCAGATAGATGTTGTCATCAGTATAGACCTGGCCATAATAAGCATGATCTTGATAAGATTCAAGATGCATGAGAAAAAGTCTCTGAAAGGATATAGTTACTAAAAGTCGTGACACAAGGATTATAAGTAATCCTAAGATTCCAAAAGGGTTTGGAATAGGACTAGATCGAATCCAACAAGTTTCTTGGATCGATCAGAAGTGTCATGAACATGTCTTGATGACATAATGCTTAGAGCATACTGAGTCAGGTTCAGGATATGACCTGGCTGGGAATACTTAATGGATTTTGTACCTACATGAGAAATCATTGGAAAATGATTAGGGGTGAATGTTGATAACAATTTGAAAAGAGTTTTTTCAAATAAGGACTTAATGGTTAAAGAATTTCGTTGGCATTCCGATGGAGCACGTGTGGCTCACCGGCACATCGTAACACCTCGAAATAGTCTTAGGGTGCAGTCATGTGGACTAAAGATCCCGAGAACCATGGAAAGTCAAAGAACATAGAATAGAGTTGTTAGTGAGAATGATGGTATGACCAAAAATTGAAATATCATCGGAAGGATATCCGATCGGATAAAGTGTATAAATATGTAACATTTGAATACATAGAAAGAGTGAAAGGTCAAATAGACATAGATACATAACACGAATTAAATAGTTTAAAAGGAATCTAGAAACCGATAATAGTTTATGTAAAATCCGACTTGGTGATTACCTCGTGGAGACTTGGTAATTAGACAATAGTAGCCACCAGTCAGATTTTAAGTTTCAATTTTGCATGTTTCACTTCCCAAATAATTTGATTATTCAAAAGTCCACAGTCGCTCATACTTTTCGGGAGTAAGTATGAACAAAGACTGTCGTGAATTGGTTCGTAGATTGTCTAAGGAGTTAGACATTGCAGTAAGACTGCTACAACGTTCACGAGTACTTAGAAATAGCGATTTGAGTATTGGATAAACCCGCGCTCAACAGATTGCTTCATGGATTACATCACGAGCAATGTTGAGACGATAATATCGTATGATCTTGAAGCGGAGACATATGAGTTGAAATTTACTAGTCGGTTGTGCATCGATAATGCGAAAACGCATCGGTAACTCGATGTTACAAACGCATTGTTGTGTACGATTTGATAAGTAAAAGACACAAGCATATGAGTCAAAGCTTATTCGTTCCTTGACCCTGATGGGAAACAGATATTTGTGGGCCTCTCGATAATTTTGAAGTTGACTAAAGTGCTGGCCAGCCTGGACTAAATTGATGTGTTCAATTAGAAGTCCGAAAGTCATAAGCAGAATCGGAAATCGGGAAACAGAGTATCGGACAGAGATTGATATCAATCCATATCTCATGTCTGAAAATATCTTGTTGGACGAAGGATCATATGATCACTTATCTATGGACAGAACTGACTGTGTCAGAGTTCGGCAGCAGTTTCTAGGAAGCTACAGGTTGTTTATTAATCAGAAGATAAACCAAAGTCATAGACTTATCCAAGTGGGAGACTGTTGGATTAGGTGTCTAAGCCATGACTTTATATTTATATTTATCTTGTTAATTGAAGCAAAGTCCATTTGGGTTGCCCTCATAGCTGGAGGTCAGGATAGAGTTCAGTAGAGTAAAAGGTTGATTTATTAATTGTGTAATAAATCAATAAAATTAATTAAATGGTTTATTAATATATTTAAGTGTTAATATATTAATTAGAAACTATAATAATTAATTGAGATTTAATCTAGAATTAATTGGATTTAATTTAGTGATTAAATTAATTAATTAAAAGTGTGAGGACTAGTTTGTATTTATTCAATAGTTGAATAACTGGCAAAGAGAAGTCCAGGGGCCAAAAGTGGCGCCACCCTTGGAGGCTTCTCTAGGGTTGGCGAAAACCCTAATTAGGGTTTAGGGATCTGGTCCAAGTGGTCAACAGGCTTGCCCATTTGGAGGTTCCTTAGGGTTTCAGGTGTAACCCTAGGAGGCTATAAAAGGAACCCTCTGGCTCCCCATTATTCACGCCAACTTTCACCAGACAAACTCTGCTGGACTGTCTTCTCCATTGCTTTGGGTGTGACTTGCATTTGAGGCAGGATACTTTTGCTGCTAGCTTTAAGAACAAGATTCAAAGGTTGGTTCTTCTGATTTAAACTTTAGAAATAATTGTTGGCCTTTAGATATTAGTTTTATTATCTTCATAGAATAAAACATAGATCTTATTAGGGTTGCATGTGAACCATAGGATTTTTGTGTTCATTGTTTGCTAGAAAACCCTTCAAGATAGAGATTGGTGAGGGCAACAAGGATTGTGTCATTGTCGCTTTTTTGATTGTGAAGCCATTGAAGAGTTATGATGTGAGAGACGAAGTTTTTTGAAATTTAGGGTTGAGAGATTGGAGACGGCGGCGAGAGAGGGTTATGATGATAGAGAGGGAAACTTGGAAGAGATGAAAGAGTGTGTGAGAGTAGATTAAGAGGAAACAGTTATAACAATTTTGAAATTGTGTAAGAAATCGTCGGGTAAGAGAATGAAGGGACGTGTGAGCAGTTATGTCAGAAAAGTGTGTGCTTGGCATTTAATGCTAAGAAATGATGAAAAAGGATGTTCCATTAAAGGACGGACATGTGTGACAGAGAGAATATCCGTTGGAGAAATATTGATCGTGTGGATTTTAATTATTGGATATTAAATGTGGTTTGTATTTAATTTTCATTCTTACATTCAATTTGTCCTGTTGAAATGTCTGAGGTACGATTTGAAATGAATGCAGGTGTTCTGAGTGTAGTTAGAAATACAATGGTTCTGAGGTAAGGGAATGCATCAGAAAGATTGATTCAGCTAGAGAGAGCGGAGTTCTGAGTTTTCTTTTTTCTTTTTTTTTTGAGGTTCGGAGAAGGGAGTAGTATTTCTGAGGGCTATTGATCGGAAGGCTATCGCTGAGAGAGACGTCTGAAGGCTAGTAATCAGAAATGGTATAGGTGTAGAGGTTCTGATGGAAGTTCGGAGAGGAAAACTCGGAAGCTGCCTTCTGAGTATGTCAGTTTAATGGATGACTTAAGAGTAGTCATGTCATTTCTGTAGAGATAATCAATGGCGCCGACTGTTTAAGCTAAACAGTCAAATCATGTAGCGCATCTCTATATTACTGATCTCGAAGCGATAAGGTGTCGTGAGGTGGTGGGTGGAGAGTAGTAATTTGTGTACCTATAAGAGAGGATTGCTCTTAAGCGTTGATTTCACACAAGAGATTGAGAAATTAAGATGGCAGCAAGACGGCCTTTCAATCGGGATGAGAAGGTGGAGGTAAGAATGCAAGAGGGGGAATACGCAGGAGCTATTTATGGAGGGGTGATCAAGTCAGTGTGGAACCATCGTTATGAAGTGAAGATGACAACACTGACTGATGGATCTACCGGTGGTCCTTTGAATGTTCATGTGGATTTTGCGTATCTGCAACCTGTTCCTCCTAAAGTGTTGGTGGAGTTTAAGCAATTTGACTTTGTGGAGGTGTGGTATCGTAGAGGATGGTGGCCAGCTGCAATTTTGAGGAAGACGCCGTTTAATCAGTTTCATGTGGTTTTGGTGGATGGGACTCGACTGTTTGTTGATGAGTCGGAACTGAGGATTCATCAGAGGTATCATCTTGGAGAGACTCCAATGTGGTAATATTACAAGCTCTGAAGATTGAGAGAACTGATCTTCGGTGAAGTGTGTTTGTGTTAGGCGAAGTTGTGTGTCTTAGTGATGCTGTGTTTTATGTTTGTTTTTGGTTGTTGTTGTTTCCATTTGACTATGTAATAGACTTGTTTTGAACGAATGAAAACTGGTTGTTGTGTTTAATCGTTATTTGGGAATCATTGTGAATGAGATAAGAGAATTTGCTGATACTTGAATGGTTCCGATGAGATTGTGAAAAAAAAAAGTTTTGTCGTATATGGGATATAAAGAAGAATGGAGATAGGATTAGGTGAGGATGCGACATTTATGGGATGGCGAGAAATCTGCGTTGATGCGCAAGCGGTTATCGATTACGCCGGCGGAGTTGCCGAACTGTCTAATCAACCGTTTAAGCCATGATGCTGATGTGACGGATGCATTAACTGCCCACTAGGGTAATTATGACCTCTAAGGCATTAATTTAAGGAAGATCAACAGACTTGTGGATGGCTTATAAAAGGAGTTTGGTTGTAATTGATAACACATCATACCAAGACTAAATTTTCAAAATGGCTCGTTATTTCTTTCAATGCTTGGATGAGGTTGAGGTGAAGCTAGCTGACGGTGATTTCGCTGGGGGATACTATGAAGGTGTAATCACTAAAACTTGGAAGCAGAGGTGTGAAGTTCGTCTTCGTTGTCTTCCAGACAACACAACCAGTGAAATGATGATTGTGAGGGTGAAGTATGGTCTCCTTCGTCCTATTCCTCCTACGGTGATTGTGGATTATAAGGTGGGGGATTATGTAGATGCTTGGGATCATCAGGGCTGGTGGTGTGGTGTTCTTGACGACGTGATTGGAGATGATGTGTTTGATGTGGTGCTGTTGGAAGGGAAGACCGTTCGTGTGTGTGATATGTCTTTGCGAATCACACAAACTTTCATTCATGGCAATCCTCCAAAGTGGCACTATTGCAAGCACTAGGACAAGGGGATGAAGTTTTAGTTGTTTTGGATGTTTTCCCTTTAGAAAAATTAAGTCATAGAATTTTTTTTATCTTTTGATGTACCAACTATGACTTAAATGATATAGACTATGTAATCACCTCTTGTTTTAATGAATATGCGTTTTTGTTTTCTTTTCTGTGAATGAATGGTATGATGACCTTATTTTGAGTATTTTTCTTATGAGAACTTCAGAGAAAATAATACGTGTAATAACTAAGTGAGTCCGAAGTCTTGTAGTTCTGAGGGACAAGTCAGAGAGTGTTTGAAACAGAACTTTTCGGATTAGATGATAATCAGAAACTGAGAATCATTCTCTGAAGAAATCCGAGTCAGGATTTAACATACCCAGTTTATCCAAAAAATTGTTGAATTTTGTAGAGTCTAAAGCTTTTGTGAAAACATCAGCAACCTGTTCTTCGGTAGGAATAAAGTAGAGCTCTATGTTACCTTGTAAGATCTGATCCTTGATGAAGTGATACCTAAGATCGATGTGCTTCGTCATAGAGTGCTGAATAGGATTATGAGAAATGGCTATGGCACTCTTAGAATCACAGTAAATAGGAACTTCAAGGAATTGGTGACCATAATCCAGGATTTGAGTTTTCATCTAAAGAACCTGTGAACAGCAGGTAGATGCAGCCACGTATTCGGCTTCTGCTGATGACAAGGCGACACAGTTCTGTTTCTTTGAGGACCAGCTGACTAACCTTCCACCTAGAAATTGACAACCTCCGGAGGTGCTCTTCCGATCCAATTTGCATCCAGCGTGATCCGAGTCAGTAAATGCTTGAAGTTTAAAGTTGTCTCCGATTGGATACCATAGTCCCACTGCCTTACTACCTTTGATATATTTGAAAATTTGCTTTACGGCTGTCAGATGTGACATTTTCGGAGCTGCTTGATATCTGGCACACAGGCAAGTTGAAAACATGATGTCGGGTCTACTTATGGTTAAGTACAAGAGTGAACCGATCATTCCTCGATACAACTTGTTATCTACAGGTTCACCTTCGGGGTCTGCAAATATTTTGTGATTGGTGGATATCGGAATTTTGGCGGTGGAACAGTTTTCAAGGGAAAATTTCTTCAGTAGTTCGTTTGTATATTTTTCTTGATGATAAAAATTCCTCTTTTGGTTTGTTTGATCTGGAGGCCCACCAAGAAGAAATTTATTTCTCTGTTCATACTCATGTGGAATTTGTCTGTCATTACTTTTGCAAATTCATCGACCATCGACTGATTCGTTGATCCGAAGATGATATCATCTACATAGACTTGTACAATCATAATATGATTTTGATATGATCGGACAAAGAATGCAGGATCAATGACTCCTCCTCTGTATTTGGATGATACTAAAAAGGTTGACAATGTTTCATACCAAGCTCTGGGTGATTGTTTTAAACCGTATACTGCCTTATTCAGATGATACACGTGGTTAGGTCGAGATAGATCTTCAAAACCCGGAGGTTGTTGAAGATAGACTACTTCTTGAAGATCACCTTGAAGGAATGCACTCTTCACATCTATTTGATGTACAATAATGTTCTTGTGTGCTGCATAGGCCAGAAAGATCCGAATGGCTTCTAGTCTTGCTACTGGTGCATAAGTCTCATCATAGTCAAGTCCTTCGATCTGACTGTAGCCTTTTGCTACTAATCTGGCTTTGTTTCTGACTAATGTTCCCATGTCGTATAGCTTGTTTCGGAAGACCCATCTAGTGCCGATTACTCTGTGATTGGATGGTCTCGGAACAAGATCCCATACATTGTTTCTTTTGAATTCGGCTAGTTCTTCTTGCATGTCTTTGATCCAGTCATCGTCATCTAGTGCATCTAGAACTGTTTTCGGTTCAATTTTACTGATATAAGCAGCAAAGTGGCATTCGTCTTAAATAGATTTCTTGGATCTTGTTTGAACTCTGGTTGATGGATCTCCGATGATTTGGTTCGGAGGATGGTTTCGAGTCCACTTATGTATTCTCGGAAGTAGAGCTGGATCAGAGATGGGGGGAGGTATATCTTGAATGAAATCGTTGTCATCAAGCGAAATGTATTGATTTTGAGATTCTTCAGCGGATGTGTCGTCATCGGCTTCAAATGTGAAAACTGGTGCATTATCGAAGGCAACATCAGAAGAATTGATTAATATATCTTCTGATGGAACATTTGCTGACAGAGTATCTCCTGAGGTTTGATGGTCCCCCTCGGATTGAGGTATCCCATCAACATGAGTAGGTAGAATAGACTCCCCCTCAGAGTTTGCTGGGAGGGAAGATTCCTTCTGAGTCTGATGATTTGGGGAAGGGAGCGAAGGCTCCCCCTCAACTGTTGCAGTGTTGATCGGAGGGTCTGTTTGATTGTCAGATGTCGTCGGTTCTGATGATGTGGAAGGTCCTGATGATGAGATGATTTGCTGAATTGCATCAGGAGAGTGGATAACTTCAACATCTTTTGCAGTTTCTGGAGGATCAAAGAGTAAGTCGTAATCAATTTCAACTGTATGAATGGGTCGATGTCCCACTGGAACATCATTCTCCATTACATATAGAATATCTTGATTTTTCTTTCTCCATTGATATTGATCATCGAATTCTATGTCGAAACTTTCTTCAATAACTCGAGTTCTTCTGTTTAGAATACGATAGGCAACTGATTTTGATGAATAACCCATGAAGATTGCTTCATCACTTTTGGGTACAAATTTTCCCAAGTGATCTTTGTTATTTTTAATGAAGCATCTGCAGCCAAAAATATGGAAATATTTGACGTTAGGCTTTCTCCCATTTAAGATTTCATAAGGTGTCTTCTGAAGTCGTTTGTTGATGATGGATCGATTCTGAACGAAGCATGCAGTTGCGATGGCTTCAGTCCAGAACGTTAGAGGAAGGTTTGCAAAGGTTAGCATTGATCGAGCAGCTTCTACTAAGGTTCTGTTTCTTCTTTCTACTACACCGTTTTGTTGAGGTGTATATGGTGCTGAGAAGTTGTGGTCTATTCCTTTAGCTGCTAGAAATTCTTCAATTTGTCCATTGTTGAACTCAGTACCATTGTCACTTCGGATTCTTCTTATTGGTAGTTGCACTTTGAGCTCTATTGAAGTAATGAAATTTCGGAGTTCAAGGAAGGTATCTGATTCTAATCTTAAGAAGAATACCCAGGTAAAGCGAGAGTAATCATCCACAATAACCAGAATATATTTCTTATGATTCAGACTGTCAACTGTTGATGGACCACAGAGATCCATGTGAAGAAGTTCTAGTGGATGAGTGATTTTGAGTCGGTGATTGACTTGTGAGGTTTCTTCTTCTGCTTGCCTAATGCACATGCTGCACACAGGTTCTCGTTATCAAACTTCAGAAGGGGCATTCCTCTGACCATTTCTCCTGTGACAAGATGATTCATATATCGGAAGTTGAGATGAGCTAGTTTCCGATGCCATAACCAGCTGACTTCGGAGTGGGCTTTGGATAATAGACATAATCTGGGTTTTTCTAGAAACATGGAGATATCTAGTGGAAACATGTTGAGTTGTCTTGGAGATTTTATCAGACATCTGTCACGGGCACCCGTCATAATGTAGCTAAATTCATTGTCGAATTCAACTCAAAGAACAGTGCCGACTAATTGACCTACGCTTATGAGATTGTGTTTGAGTCCGAGAACGTAGGCAACCTTCTGAATGGTGAAGTTTTCGTTTGTTAGTACACCATAGCTTTTGATGATGTTGTTTGCGTCGTTTTCGAAAGT
Organism: Cichorium intybus; assembly: GCA_023525715.1. Lineage (NCBI taxonomy): Eukaryota > Viridiplantae > Streptophyta > Magnoliopsida > Asterales > Asteraceae > Cichorium > Cichorium intybus. The sequence goes on along the minus strand of JAKNSD010000049.1, from coordinate 3,520,698 downwards.
GATGTATCCTCCAAAGCTGACTTCTCGGTAGTCTCTTAGAAATTCCAGTCTTCCGGTCATGTGCATTGAGCAGGCACTGTCAATTAACCATTCGTCATCCTGCTCCTCAGCACTGAATGCCTGAAAATTAGATAGTTAGTTTGGGCACCCAAACTTGTTTGGGCCCATATGTTTTTCTTGACATGCGAGCTTTGTCTGTTTGGGTTAAAGAGGTTTTAGTTTCTGAGATGTTGATGATTGATTTTGGTTCAGAAACCGGTGATTTTATGATCCATTTTTGAATAAATCTTTTTGTAGGTTTCGGAGAATAAATTTTTGTTGGGTGTTTGAGGTTTTTTGAATTGGTAGCAATGACTGTTTTAGCATTATGATTGCAATAATGACAACAAGTATTATTTTGTTGTCATTTCAGAATTTTCGGAGTAGTTTGAGAACGATTATAGTTCTGAATCTTGGTTCCGATAATGCTTGGAATTTCTTTGTTGCTTCTCATGATACCGGAAAATGAGGCTTTTGGTATCAAGGATTCATTCACAGGTTGCTTAGAAGTTGTGGGACAATTTTGAACTATTTTTGAATTTCTTGTTAATTTTGGAAACTCTGAGTGGTAATCTGAGTTTCTGACATTTTGAAAATACTGAATCGGTTTGATATTTGGAGTCAGAAGTAATCCCTTGTGAATATACTTTCGGAGTGTGGGAGGAGTAGATTTCTGAGTATGACTAGAAGTGACAAAAGTTGAGTGAACTCTTGGCTTTCTCTGAGTGTAGAATCAATTTCTTTGTTCAAATCTTACATGTGATTGAGGCGATCGAATGTCTTTTCAATTTAAGGTTGGTTTTACTCCATTTTTGGTTAAGTTTTATCTTTTTCCTTTTTGAAAAATTTCTTTTGGAGAAGAGTCAGATAAAGAATCATTCAAAGAGTCTGACTCTTCATGATTAACTTTAATTTTTTCGAGCACGGTTTTTATCGGGTTTACATTATTTGAAAAATTATGTTGTAAAGCGTCTAAATATGACTTGGTATCGGAACATGATGGTTCAGAAGTCACATTAGATGAGTTAGCAGTATTGGGATCTCGGATTATGATTTTGTTAAAATCGTTTTTAATGATGATGCTATTTAGACGTCTTTCCATTTCGATTTCCTCATCAACATTTTCTTTGTTTGAAGTTTTCAAGTCCTTGAGACATGGATTGAATTCTTCAGTAACACAGTTACTTTGCAGTTTATCTAAGAAACAGTGTTGTTGAGATTTTGACAATGGATTATTTGGGACCGAGGTCATATGTCTAGGCATGAATGGGACCGAATTTGTGGACAATTTGCTGCTTTCGGCAGTGTCCTCTTCTGAGAAATATGAGAAGGGAATTCTGACTCCTTCCTTTGACTCAGAAAGGGCGTTTTCTGATTCATCAGTTGGAGTTTTAGGAAAATTTTTGGTCGAGTCCTCGTCCTGTTTATCATCATATTCATTTGATGGGTATTGAAAAAACGGACTTTGTTTGTTGTATATGGGGTAGTTTTTATTTGTGGCTTTTCTTGCCCATCCCCAATTAAAGGTGTTTTCTGAAGAATTAGTGTTAGCGGGAGATTTGAAAACTTCAGTTGCATGATACAACTGATTTACTAATTTTTTTAGTCTTACATTATCACTTCAGGCTAAATCCCTTTGCGATGTCAAAAGCTGATTTGAGTTTTCTAACAAAGTCCTAGAAGTCTGTTCGATTTTCAAATCAGCAGTAAGTTTATCACAAAGTAGTTTTCTATCCTCTAATCTATTCTTCAACTTTATCACCTCATCATACACATCATCCCTTTTCTCCAGAACCCGCTGATATGCAGCTAAGGCGTCTGCACATGTGTTAGATATTTTTTCTAGGGCAGGTTCTAGATTATTAGAATAAATGTTATGTGTGAGAAGCATGTTACGTACCTGTTCGATGATGCTCACTCCTTTTCCAGTCCTGTTGTTGGCCATAAATGCGTAGTTCCTTGGCCTGTAGGAGGATGAGGATTCAGCAGTGTCCTCAGGATGTTTGGACCTTGTTATCCCTGGGATTGGCGTTCCTTGATTAGCTTGTACCATCATGCATTCACCAAACCCTTTTCCTCTTTTTCTCTTGTTTTCAAAGTGCTCGTCATCATCTCCAGAAGACCAGATCTCGACGTTTCCGGTTGCGACAAATGCTTTGAATTTTTCTTCTTCTTTTCCCTTCTGATAGTTCCTCGGAGCTCTACAGTCAGCAGCATAATGTCATAGTCCTCCACAGTTATGACATTTAATTACCTCTGATTCGTTCTTTTCAGGGGTTGGAACTTGATTAGTGCTGACATCTGGAGCTGCTTTTGGTTTCTCCTGCTGTTGTTCCTCAGACTTCGGATAGAAACGATTTTGACCAAATTGATGATATCCTTTCTGATGGTTGTTTCTTGGTTGATATCCTGTGTTTTGATTGGATGGTCGGAAGTTCTTCTTTGGACTAGAGTAGGATGGGATTCTGTTGAACTTCTGACTGATCATTGCAATCTCGTGTTGATATGCTGCTTCTTCAGCTTCATCATATTCAGAATAGCATGATTCTAAGATTTAGTCTGGAGCAGGGAGAGCAAGAGTTGAAGTTTTAGAGTGGTAAGTAGTTGGAGATGGTTGACCTTGTACTGTTGGGGTTTGATAGTATAAAGGATAAGAGATTTATGGTTGAGAGGGATGGTAAGATGGTATTGGGGTTGGTTGATGAATTTGTTGAGGGTTCTGATTTGAGACAATCCGAGGTGAAATAGAGTTTGGATTGTTAATTTGCTGAGTTGTTTGCTGCTGTTGTACTGGTTGTTGAGGACTGATGGCCATAGTTGGATAGTTGTGGTCTGTCATTAAGGCCACAGGTCCTCCGAGTTGTATTTGCTGTTGAGAGCCCTTTATGTCATGTTCTTGTCCAATGAGATTGTTGTATAGTCGGTACATGTTGAAAGTTTTTAACTTTCCAGAGTCTTGAAGAATCATTTTAACAAGCACCCAGTCTTTTCCAAGTCCTTCAAGAAATCGGAGATTAATTTCTTGATTGGTACTTTCTGCTCCTGAACTTAGGAGTCTAGTGACAATTATAGAGAACCGGGTGAATGCCTGTCTCAGTGATTCTCCGACAAATGTTGAGAAGTGGGTGTATTCTGAAAGGCTTGACACCAGCTTTTGATCTTTTGCTTCCTCCGTTCCTAAGAACATGTTTTGTAAGAGAACCCAACTCTGTTGGGCTGTTGTGCAATTTTGTATAAGATCGAAGAGTTACAGAGGAATTCCACATTGGATTTCGGTGAAAGCGATTTGATCATTGTCCATTTTCACAATATCAAGAGGAGTTAATATTGGCTGAGGAGCACCACCTAGAGCTTCTTCAGCAGTGTCAGCTCTAGTGGTGTAATTGGGAACATGAGGTCCCTCCTCAATGGATCGCCAGATATCTTTTCCTTTTGTTTTCAGATAGTTGCGCATACAAGATGCCCAACTATTATACTCAGTAGGAATGAGTATGGGAGCTCGATTAGAGCCTCCGACACTGTTAGCAACATTTAGAGAGTAGTTCATCTGCATTTTTTAGTGAAAGAAGAAGTTTTGAACTTTTTGAGATGAGAGAGAGTTTGAGCTATAATAGCATGCAATGATCCACAGAGGATTCTAAGGTTGTTGCTACAGCCAGGGTTTTGAGCAAACTAGGCACTTAGAATCTTATAGACAGCTATTCAGGCTCTGATACCAATTGTTGTCGCCAAATATTCTAAGTAAGTGCGGAAAGAAAAGTTGCGGTAAGTAAATGTCCGAAATTGAAGGCTTCGGAGGTGGACAAGTCCTAAGACTTGAGATGGACAAGTCCGAAGACTTGATATGGATGCAGAATTACAATGAAGAAGTAATACTTAGAATAGATCTTAATAGCTCAACAATAAATAATATGGATTAACAGTGATATAACTTGAAAATATAAAGACTGAAAGTTAAAAGTACTAGAAAAGTAAGGGCAGTAAGAAATGCAGATAAGAACATGAGAGTTGATGGAATGAGAGATTGTATTGATAAATATGAAAGTGTTACATAAAGTCTCTCAAACTCATGAGGACTGAAGATGGATTTGGTCTCCCTTTTATAGACTAAGGGAGGATCTTCGAATAATAACTTATGGACTGAAGAGGAGACAACACGTCTCTCTTCAGTCAGACAAGAAGGATAAAACTAATATAATAATACAATGTCAGACTAGGGTGGCTTATCTAGAATAAAATAATACACTAAGTACAACCGACATGCTCCTGAAAGGCCACGCCTGTTCTAGTCTAATCATATCCTATGCGTTGGAGTGCTTATCCTTTATCTTATCTTCACGATGATCTGCAGATCTTCAGTCTTCCTTGTAGAATGATTAAGTGTAGAGTCTCCGATTGGTTGATCATATTGATAATCCGAAATCATGTGTAGATTTCGGAGTCCTGGCATTCCGTAATCAGAGTATCTTAGAGATATGATCTTTGTTGAGCTTTAATGCTCTTCTGAGTCAGTTCGGAGCTTAGACTTCCGAACCACTTCTGAACTATGTCTTCTGAGTAGTGTAACTTCTGATTTGATATACTTATGAGTTCCGAAATCCAAGGCTGAATTTTGGATGACTATCAGAACGCAATACATTACAGACAGTAGTAAAAGATGTATCATACACTTAGATATAATATTCGAAGCATAACTTAAATCATTCATTCAAAGTAATTGTCTAACATTCCATCAAAATAAAGATTACATCCAAACATATCAAATGACGAGTTGGTCAACGATTTGATTTTTAGCACTAACATAATCCCTTTTTGCTTAATATTTTTGTAGCATTTTCCATTTTTCACACATTTGGATTTACTATACTTTTATGCTTCATCCTTTCAATTCATTTTTTTAATTTGAAATTGTATTGTACCACCTTTACCTTCTTACATTTTTGTTCTTAAAGTACATAAAATGTTAATCATCTCTACGAATTGTATTGCAACAAATTAATGGAAGTTATGCAATTATATTTTCAATACTTTGTATATTATTCTTTTCTTAATTTATATTATTATTAAATTCTGTATGTACACCTTTATCCCCTTTAAATAAATCTTTAGATAGTATCGTTCATCAAAATTATGTTGACATTGGTTGCCATATGATATGTGTTTTTTCCGGACAATTGGTATAACTCGGATTTAGGTTGGATATGTATTTTCAGGAATTTCCTAAGTTATTTATGTTGGTTGCTATGTGATAGTTGTATTATGGAATGATTGCATCGTCATGTCATAATATATCCAGATGGTGTATCTCATGGTAGATAGTTATGGTATTTTTGGAAAGGAAAATGTTGTGCCATTGCCCATTGGTATATATGGTTCAATATTGTTGGGATGTTGCAGATTGACAGTTGGTCGTATCATTTGTTGAAATAACATTGTACGGGGTGTAATCGTGCCTATTATCCCATGTGCCTGTTGTCCTCCATATTTTCTTTGTGACTACCTAACAATTCATCATGATCGCAGTGTGTGATTTCTTAAGTTTCCGTAATGATAAAAGCCTGTCTTAGGCGTCTATTGGTCCATGTCTTTGATTGGATGTATTTAGCAGCGCTTGTTAGAATTGGTTGTTCAATTGCCTTTAAATTTACTCACACCTTACCTTCTAGTCATGTTTTTTGTGTTATTAGTGTTGCATGTGCGGTTAGTTGTTATGTTGCTAGTCAGTGTTTAGTTGATGGTTGTTACCATGTGTATCAGCCTAAACAGTATGTGAGACTAGTAGATATCTAGGTTTTTTGTCATTCGATTATCGTTCATTATCAATTTTGATTATGGATGGCACCAATGTTACTACATCAATTTTCGTAGGGAATTGCCATGTTATATCCTTGTTGGGAATGATTATAGAACTTGAGATAGATAAACAAAAAGGGTCAGGTGTATTGCCTGGATGTTACCGGTAATACTTTCTGAAGCCTAAGTTAGATCAAGGAGACTGTGTATTACAATATATGACAGTATGGGAGAGTATGTATTAGCATTGGTGATAGACTCTTTTTGTATTGCCTTTGGATGATGTTGATTAGTTGATTTATATAGTAAAAGTTTAGGGGGAGTGATCATGACGATGGTGCATTGGATAGTGTTGTTTATGTCCAAAGTATCAAGTACTTTGTGGGTTTAATATTTAGTAATTGTAGTTCTTTTCCTTCTTACCGATTTTGTTAGAATGCCTTTGTACTTTGAATCGTGGGAACTGTACACGTAATTATGGCTGATATGTACTGGATAGCCCTAATCAAATTTAGTTATTCAAACTCAGAAAGTAGGGTCCCCTATCTAGTAGGAAACAAAACAGAACACCATATTTTCTGGAGATCACATACATATTAAAAAAAAGTTATAGCCTATTTTATTTCATCTTAGACAGTAATAGATGACAAACAATTTTTATAGACACAAGACAACACCAGGTTTTCCCCGTATATAGCTCAATCGTAATGTAGAAGTTACAAGAAAGGCTTTTTTGTAATGTGAATATGTTCACATTTGAATATGTATATGTGCACTTCTGAAACTGCATATGTACACATTCAAATGTGCATATATTCACATTTGAATCTATTGATTTTTATATATATTTTTCAAAGTTTCGAGATACGATTAGCCTAGACAAGGGGATTCGGGGTCCTCTTGTGATGTTTGAATTGAAACTTTTTTGTCGAAAAATTATTCTCAACTTCTAAGTCAAATATTGGTTCTCAATATAATTAATCATATATATATATATATATATATATATATATATATATATATATATATATATATATATATATATATATATATATATATATATATATATATATATATATATATATATATATATATATATATATATATATATATATATATATATATATATATATATATATATATATATCCCATAACAGTAGTATGTAAACTATTTGATTTGTATAATTGTATGTTTTAAATAAAATTTCCACTAATATATACACAATTCCAATACTTTGCAAAACTCAGGCATCAACGAATTTATTAAACTCTATAAAAATTATAAGATTGGCATATAATTATTTTATTTTTCATACATCTTACAATTTATATCTCAAAATGCAATGAATTTTATTGTAATTAAGAAAATATATTTTAAGAAAATTAAAATGAATTATATTGTCCCATTTAATTCGAATTTGACATCCCCTTATAATTAGGTCATTTCCATCCACCTCCAATTTTTTTACGTCCAACGAGATTAAAAAATGGAACAAATGGTATTTCATTTCCATCCTTAAATAAATTCTAACTCAATTTTTTACTCCAAAAACTATATTCATGGTACACTCTCTATTTTAACTTAAAAAGATTGTTAAAAACGTCATTCAACTTAGTATTTTTTTTACATATTCATTTATATATTTCATGTTGTAAAATATGTTACCGTGTTTTAATTTAAAAAATATATTTATTATTTTATATGAATTTGTTATATAAATATTACATATTATATATATGATTAAATAATATCATTTAAATTAAAGTTAGCTAATTAAAACATGTTAAAGTTCTTGATAAAACTAAAAGGAAAATTCTTCTAAAAGTCCATGAACTTTGCCTATATTTTGGAAAATGACAAATTTTAAAAAAGACACTATGTTTTAAAAAAAATCGATTTCCACACTATGTTATTTTATTTTTCAACTATGTCACTAAGTTTTCAATTTTTTTCAATTAGGTCACTATATTTTCAATTTTTTTCAATATTAAACATTTGACCGCTCAACCCGGTTCTCAGATGACGTGACATGATGTCGTGTCAGTTTTTAATGACGTGGCATGTTGATATGACATCCAGGTGTCAAAATTGAAGCAAAATTGAAAACATAGTGATTTAAAATTTTAAAAACTTAGTGACTTAATTATATTTGTAACTTTTACAAAAACTAATTAGAAGCATTTCAAAATATTTAATTATATTTGTAAAATATTCAACCACCACAAATTAATAATTCAAGATTAAAAGTATTTAACACCCGCATTTTCGAGAAGTATTAATTACGTATGTTTTACGACGTTAATTATATAAGTTATTGACAATTATATTTTAACATACCGTAAAACCATATCTATTTGAATATTAACACTGATTCGAAATTGTTTTTTATATATATCTCATAAGTTAGAATTTATGCTATTTTTTCAATTGTTTATTTATTAAAGAAAATGCTAACGAATTTAGTTATTATAAAAAAACCTTTTTTTATATTTGTATGTAGGTTGTAGAGATTACATTTCTCTAAATGCTTTTATACAATAGGGATATAAGTGTATTATATGATATCTTACCATTTGAATTTTATAGATCTATCTAAAATTTTGTATGAAACAATCAAAATTTTAGATTGTCTTGTACAAAATTCAAATGGTTAGTCATTAATTTAAAACTTACACATATACATATAATATATTTATATCCCTACTATATACAAATATTTAGAGAAATGTAATCTCCACATATACATAAAAAATATAAAACGGTTGTTTTAAAATAAGTAAATTGGTTAGTATTTTCTTTAATAAATAAAGAATTGGGAAAATAGTAGAAATTGTAACTTATTATATATATATATATATATATATATATATATATATATATATATATATATATATATATATATATATATATATATATATATATATATATATATATATATATATATATATATATATATATATATAAACAATGTCGAATCATTATTAATATTCAAATAGATATGGTTTTACGGTATGTTAAAATCTAATAGTCAATAACTTATATAATTAACGTCGTAAAACGTAGGTAATTAATACTAGTCGAAAATACAAATGTTACATACCTTTAATCTTAGATTATTAATTTGTGTTGGTTGAATATTTTACAAATATAATTAAATATTTTGAAACACTTCTAATTAGTTTTTGAAAAAAATTCAAAAAAGACACTAAGTTTTTAAAAAAATTCAATGAAGTCACTATGTTTTCAATTTTGTTTAAATTTTGAAACCCGGGTGCCACGTCCTCAGATACTGACACGTCATCACGCCACATCAGTTGAGAACTGGTTTGACCGGTCAAATGGTCAATATTGAAACAAAATTGCAAACGTAGTGACTTAATTGAAAATAATTGAAAACTTAGTGACTTAATTGAAAAAAAAATTAACACAATGTCAAAATCGATTTTTTTTAAACTTAGTGTCTTTTTTGAAATTTACCCTTTGGAAAAAGCCCTCAGTAATAATTTTTTATGATTTAACTCTCCAAACTGGCAATCGTTTGTGAAAATGCACTTTTGACTGTAAATAGGAATCGGTGGCTTATTCCCAAGTTAAACGATTTTCCGGGACTTTTTCACAAACAAAATGATTTTCTTCATTTTTGTAATTGACATAATTTTCACATACGATTTTCAAATTCTTTCAACTTTATATCTCTAGAAAGGTCTTAAGTAATACTACAACTTTGTTTTACTGACTTTTGTCTTAATATGTTTAGATATTTCACATACAATGTCCAAATTCTACTAACGTTATTTTCAATCAACTTTAAGTTTAAAAATAATAAGAAATTGGTGTGTTACATATATAACAGGCTTACAAGTCTCAGAACCAAACCCAAAATGAATTCCCGTTTTCTTCACGATAGGAGGATTTTCAATTAGGTTTCCGTCCGTTTCTTGTTGGTTTCACGTATCTACAAGACTCCTGAAGTTTATCAAGGAGTTAAGACAAGTTATAATTTATATATGAGCACTAACACAAGCTCAAACAACACTTATAAGGGTCTAACACTTAGTCGAATTCACCAAAATAGCCCCAGAAAAACAGCTTACCAAAATCCCGTTGTTTTGGGTTTATGATGGCTCTCGCCCAATTACCTTGTGTTTTTTTACTCATTACAGCCATAAACACGTTCTTACTAGTGTAGAAATGTTTGCTACAAGTTTATACAACATTTTCTGTTGCTTAGGTTGAGTTGAGCTCGTTCAAAAAAGCCCCACGAGACAGGATTTCGCATCCTGCTGCTAGGCATTCTTTTCTGGCGATCACGACCTGTCGGAGATCCGGTGATGCAGGTGGCCAGCCTAGAAGCATGCTAGGGATGAAGATGTTCAAGCCTTACCCTAGTGTTGTCAGATCATGATAGAAAAAATAGAAGCACACTTCATATTTCTCACCTTTTCTCCCTGTCTCCCTTTCTCCCTCTCTTGGTCTTTCTTTCTCTCCTTCAAACCCGATTTTTCCTCAATGTCTTACACTAGTTTTGGATATATTTTTTAAATGATGGTAATAATGGACAAGGGAACATATGTGCATAAAGAAGGAAAAGAAAAAGGAACGGTTCACCTTTGCCTATATGAAGATTTCGTTGACTAGCTTCCAAGGACCAATCTGTGAAGCTTTCTAGAAGTTTCACATTTCTATTTCTGCCCCTGAAATTTGGTTTTTGGTAGAACATACCAAAAACCCATAAGAATCGAGTTCTCTATCACTTTTAAGAATGTCTAACACCCCTTTCCATGTTAATTATTGCATACTTGACCCATATAAACATTATTTCTAACTTTCGAGTTTGTTTTATGATGTTTAAGTTCATATAAACGATTTAAACATCACCCCATCTATTTAATAAAAATTTAAATATTACGTTTAACAAATTAATGAAATTTTCGTCCCAAATTTTGGATGCTACATGAATGTTTGAAAATGACAAAAAAAAATACCTAAATGAGTTTATGGTCATGTTTAAGAGACTGTAGTGAAAGATATGAACAAATTCAAACAAAAGTTAGGAAAACAAAAGTTGTAATATTACTGACGACCTTTTCAAGGATATAAAATTGAAAGAATTTGTACATCGTATGTGAAAGTTATGTCAATTGCAAAAATAAAGAAAAATCATTTTGTTCGCGAAACAGTGCCTGAAAAATCATTTAACTTGTGCATAATCCACTAACCTGCTATTTCCAGTCAAAAGGGCATTTTCACAAACGTTTGCCATTTTGAATGGTTAAATCACAAAAAAATTATCAAGGAAGACTTTTTTCAAAATAGAGGCAAAGTTTAGGGACCTTTTAATAAATTTCCCAAACAAAAATTGCCAAAGACTAAATTTGAAAAAAGAAAGTCAACTCCATTTTATTTATTTGGAACGACAATCTAATCTAAATCTACTCTTAACCTAAACACCTCATACTAAACTATCAAATACAGCTGGGTTAGAAGCCCATTTGTAGCCAACTCCATTTAAAATAAATGAATAGTATAACTTCATATTGAGACTTACATTATTTATTTCTTTAAAATGAAGTTAAAAATGAAGTAACATCAGAGATAATTTAACTTTTTTTAAAGTAAAATATGAAACTTGGAGTAAAGTTGAATATTAATCAAGGGGCTTTTGTCATAAAAGTTCTTAAATTTGTCGTAAATGTTCGGTTTTGTCATTCTATAAGTTTTATCTCCACTAAAGCCCAAAATTTGCAATTTTTTTTCCATATTTTTCCCTGAAACCTGTGATAACAGGTTTTCAGGTTACCTTGAAATTATTTTCACATAAAAGTCATTGAGTTTTTCAAAAATATTCGGTTTTGTCCTCCAACACCGCCACCACCAACCACCAACCACCACCACTGCAGTAGAAGCGGTGGTGGTGGTGGGTGGTGGCGGGAAAAACCAAATATTTTCGAAAAACTTAAAGACTTCTATGCGAAATTAATTTCATGGTAAAAACGTAAAAATTTGCAAACATAAGGACTTTTATTTGAAAATAAATTCAAGGTAACCTGGAAACTTGTTATCACTTATTACAGGTTTTAGAGACAAAGATGGAAAAAAGTTTACAAATTTTCGGTTTTAGTAAACATAAAATCCATAGAATGACAAAACCGAATATTTACGACAAACTTAAGGACTTTTATGACAAAAGTCATTAATCAAGTATTTAAACTCATTCGATACTTCTATTAGAAACTGCATTAAGAACACATTTATATACAATCAAATAAAAACTCTAATATACAAATGTTTTATCTTATATTCCAAAAAACGAATGCAAATACATATAACATATACCTTATACTCCTAATTATGTATGCCTTCATACGTATTCTTGTGACGAGTAATAAGATATCTTGTGGTTGAATTTGTGGCATCCCATGACACGAATGAATGACAAGATAGTTTGGGTGGCAATGACGTTAGCAAGCTATTGCGTGAGTAGGGATACAGCTGACTGGACGAAACGTGTCTTTATAGGTCCATTTCATCACGTTACAAAGGACCCAGGGAGAGTTTTTTTCATAAAGATTCAGGCGCAGGCGGCTCCTGGCTAACCTAGTCCTGAACCCTTGCCCCATCTTTATCCATGCATTACTCTTTCTTTCCCTTTACGGAACGACATGTAAAATCCCACCAACTACAACTTTTGATTCTAATGTTGGCACTTTTCCTTTTAAGAATATTTGTTGTAATTAGTGACATAAAATGATAAAAAGGATTGGTCCTTTCAAAAACAAATTAATTTGAGTGTTTATTATAGAATAATTATTTATTTTATAAAATCGAATTTGGACTTTTTTTTGGAAATTAATCTAATTTGGTAATAAATAATAAAAATAGTGATTTACAAAAAATTGTAACTTAATTATTAATAAAATAATTTTACGAAAAATATCTCTTGAAATTAGTAGATACTTTTTTGGGATATATTCAGAAAATTATTATATTTTGACATTATATTCGATTAAACTCTAATTGTCTTTTATTCAATTAAGTCTCAGCATTTTGTTAAATGTTTACAATTTTGGATAGTAACTGGTTATGCAGTTTTTATATTTTTACAACTGATGATGTATAGGGTCAAAATGTAATGGTCAAAATGTATAGAGTTTACATTTAGTTCCGTCGAAGATTTTGGAAGACGTCTATACTTACCGAACTCCATTTAACATCTGGACTTACAGAACTATTATCTATTTTAAACATTATCAGCGCACGAATAGTAACCGTGTTGTTAATTGTTACAATCGTTGTTTGCCAAATTTTAGTTGAAATACATTTAGTTTACTTAGTTAGCATTGTATGAGAGAATGCTCGAAACGGGGCACAACATATACAACTTTATATTGTTTCTTTTAAAGCGTAGATCTATAAACTTGACCCGCCCGACCTATCCAACTGAAGATCCGACCTACCCCTCCAACATAAGATCTAGTCTGTCCTCCAACTTTTTACTTTTAAAGTTTTGATCCAAATATTAAAATATTTTTCAATTTTGGTCCAAAGAAGTTTTCTTTTTGCAATTTCTACCTATGTTTTAAAAAATTTTAACGAACTTGGTCTAAACTTTTAACGAATATTCTCCAACTACTTTTATATTTTTTATATAATTTTTTAAAACTTGGGTATTTTCCTTACAAAATTATATTTTTACACCTTCTTTTACATTATATGATTTTATAAATTATTTTTTTCTAAAATTCTCTTACAACCTGTTTATAACTTTGTTTTTAACGAAATTATTTTCAAAAAATTAATTATTTTAAGGAATAATTAATTATAAACTTTTTAAACTTTTTATTAGTAACATCTGATTTATGTATACTTTTTATGTTTTAAAAAATTCTCGTACAACCTCTTTAATAACTTTGTTTTAACGAAATTGCCCAAACTTTTAACAAAAAACACAGATCATAAACCTGACCCGTCCGGCCCATCCAACTAAAGATTCAGCCCGCCCCATCCAACATAAGATCCGTCTGCCCTCCAACTTTTTACTTTTATAGTTTTGACCCAAATATTAGATTATTTTTTTAATTTTGGTGCCAAGAAATTTTCTTTTTTCAAATTTTACCTATGCTTTAAATTTTTAACAAACTTGGTCCAAACTTTTAACAAATATTCTCCAACAACTTTTTTATATAATTTTTTTAAACTTGGGTTTTTCTTTATAAAGTATAATTTTACACATTGTTTTACAGTATATGTTTTTATAAAAACTATATGTTGACAAAGAATTTTCTTTTCAACTTTTTCTAACTTTTATTAGTAACATTTGATTATAAACTTTTTTATGTATACTTTTTATGTTTTTAATAATTCTCTTACAACTTCCTTTATAACTTTACTTTTAACGAGATTGTTTTCACAAAATTAATTATTTTAAGGAGTAAAAGTTACAACTTTTTTTATATCTCCGTTTGTATCTATGGTTTTATAATGATTTTTTCTGTTTTACATCTTTTTATGCGTGCATTTATAATGATTTTTTCTTTTTTAGAAAATACATTTCTTACATTTGTTTTTCAATCATTTAAATATTCGTCTTCATGCATATAATGTTGTAAAAACAAAAATAAGATCATTTTTACATATTTGTCTTTGCAAACCAAAAGTGTATGTTTATGTATGATTATTGTATGCAATTTTCCGTTAAACCTAATCTCTTAAATATTATTCGATTACTAAACTATTTACATTGGGGAGGAAGTTATTTTGTTTGGAACCGAAAAACATGAAAACCAAACTGAATCGATACCGTTTTCGGACCAAACTATACAAATTCGGTTTTTGGTTTGGTCTCGGACTAAACCAAATTTGGAATTTGGTTTATGGTCTGGTTTTTGGTCTCCCGTAGTTTAGACCAAATCGAACCGAAAAACCGATTATTATTCAATAAGTAATTATTATTATTATTATTGTATATATATATATATATATATATATATATATATATATATATATATATATATATATATATATATATATATATATATATATATATATATATATATATATATATATATATATATATATATATATATATATAATAATATTTACTTATTTACACTTTTTCCTTTACTTCTTTTGGAATTTTTTATTTTTTCAAATTCGGTTTTCTTGGTCTCAAACCGAACAAAACCGAATTCGAGTTCGGTTTTTGGTTTGGTCTATAATAATTTGAATTCGGTTTGGATCAAAAAATTTTAATGCAAACAAACCGAACCGAGTTCCATCCTTAGTTTACATCGTTACAATACTAATTAAGAAAGCACAAGATGTACCTTTTAATTAAGTAAGCAAAACAAAATTGAGACCAAAACCTCATACTATATGGTTTTCTTTTAAACTTTTGATATATTCATCATTTGATCTGGTCTTAAGTCGGTATTATTTTAATATTTTTTTAGATTTTATTAACAGTTATTGATATTTCTTGATATTGTTTTTGAATACATATATATACGAGCAAGTTCTTCTTTATGTATATGAGTATATGTGCTAACAATGCCAACCGCCGAGCACTATTTCTTCGGCCCCATGGGTTTAAAAGCCCAATTTATAGGTCACTTTACATTTTTTTTTCCAACTTCTCTTTTCATTTGTCTGATTCCGTCCATGGGCTTACAAGACCGTTACGTTGGCCACTTAAACTTTACAGAAAAATAATAACAAAAATACCCACGGCCTTGAAATCCCATTGCACTAGCCGCTATACATGTTACATAGAAAATTAGATATATGACTAGATTGCATAAGGGGTTATAATTGGTCGTTAAGATACTGTACAGTTATTTGACATCTGCAGAAGTGGTGGTGATGATGGTGGTAGTTGTGGAGGCAGCGGTGATGGCAACGACGACAGTGACGGTGGTCGTGGTGGTAACAGAGATGGTGGTGGCGGTAGCGGTGATAGTGGTGGTGGCAAAGGTAGTATTGGTGGTGGTGATGGCAGAGATTGTAGTGGTGGCGGCGACGGTAGATGTGGTGGTGGCTGAAGTGGCGGTGATGATCGTGGCGATGGTCTTCTAGAATAATGGAGGCGTGAAAGTGAAAAAAAGGTTTAGAATAGGTCTTTCAAATTTAGAAGCTATATTTTTTGTCTTTTGGAAAAAAAAGGTCATGCAGACATTTGAGATCTTCTAAAAAACAGTCTTTTGCGTTAATGTCTTCCAGCCTGTAGACATAGAGTCATGCAGACCTCTTTCTAAAAGACAAGAAGTAGCTAAACTTTGAGGTCTGTTTGATACTTGCTAATTGAGTAAGACCTGACTGAGTCAGTTTCTGACCCAATCAGACTTATCCTGAAATTAAACGGGTAAGAGGTAAATTTAAGGGTTAGGACCGAGTCAGAGGTAAATTTTGGGGTTAGCAAACGGTCTGACTCGGACCAAGTAAAACGTAACATCTTACTAGACCAGTAAGAGGCAAATCAAACAGCTCTTAGTTATATGCTCATTTTGTCACTTAACTCAATTCAAGCTTTAAAATGTCATTTTATTTGTTATTTTTTTCCTAAATGGTCATTATAACCATTTATACCCCATAACCTGCTGAGTTCGATTAATTTTTCCATGCTGGTAGTACATGTAAGCATACTATGTGGCTTTGTATGTATATAATCAATGGTTTAGGAATCGAAGTTAAGAATTGACGTCATGTCTAGTGATAGAGACCAAGTTCAGGTGATCAACATCCCAAGAAATAAAGACAAGAGAGACATATTCTTTTACTAATTTCTTCTTCCTATTGTAATGCAAATATATTCTATTTAAATAGTAAAGGAATATTAAAAATAAGGAACTAATGGAGATACAAATTAACCATGACCTAAACTAAAGTAAACATGCTACGTGACTAAATTGATGGTAGGAAGTTAAATGCCATGTAGGGGATTAGCAACAAATATGTTGAGCATCGCAAAAGGTACGCCCATCTATTACATTTTATCTCCAATGGATCCGACCATTGAAGTAGCCTTGTGTACGAACTAAGATACGTATCAACTCCTCTCTCATTAAAATGGAGCTCGTCCTCAAGTTCTAGTAAGTTAGGTTATCCCAGAGAGTAATGAGAGAGGGAAAATGTTGGTTGAATGATTGAAAAGTAAGCGAGAGAGGTCGAACTTACCCAATGGTAGTTTTAGATAGAGACAGTAGCACAGTTAAAAATTGTTTTTATAGTTCCAATGATATTATTAATGTGGTGGCGGTGGAAGTTTTTTGCTATAGTGGTGTGGACGATAGAGATAGGTGTGTTGGCGGTGGGGATGACGATGTTGTTGGTGGCAACATTGGTGACAGGGGTGTCAGTGGTGTTGACGACGACGGTGGTGACAGGGATAAAGGTGGCAAGATAAGACTTATATCTTTGCTTTTGCTCAAGGTGTTAGCAAGGAGTGTGGTAGTCTTAGTTTGCTTGATGATGATGATGGTTTTGAGGTGGTGGTTGTTGTTGATGATGGCAACAAGTTGAGCCAATTTTGTCGACTATGGCAGTAAAAGACGCTTCAAAGCTTCGTAGATAACAACGGTGGGGAGGCATTGCAAGTTTGGAAATGAAAGCACCAATTGATAAAGACCAATTCAAGGTGGTCAACCTCTCAATAAATAAAGACAATAGAGATATATAATGTTTACTCATTTCTCCTTCCTCTTGTAATGCAACTATATTGTATTTAAATAGTAAATGAATGTTGAAAACAAAGAACTAGTGGAGATAACAGTTAACCATGATCCAACTAAAGTAAACATGCTACATGATTAAAATTGATGGTGGGAAGTTAAATGTTATATAGGGCATTAGCAACAATTTAGTAAGCATGGAAAAGTGTCGCTAAAAGGCATGCTCATTTAATAAATTTTATCTCTAATGAATCCGGCCATGGCGACAACCTTACATATGACCTTAGAAACATATCATCCAGGCTAGACAAAGGTAGTTATTTGGTAATTGTGATATTCGCTATGTTGGTTTTTTATGTAAAATGATAATGGCTTTGGTCAATGTAATCACATGTGTGTTTTCTAATAATGTTTGGTATTAGTGTTTGTTAATTAGGTAGTGTTGTTTTGCAATGGTTGTAGTTTTTTGGATACAATAAGCTTATCAAAAGGCTTGTCCAAACTGGAGTATCACTAACACTTATGTTTCATCTAATTGGAAAGGCTTGTCCAAACTGCTACTTTACCATCTTTGACAAAACTTGCCTTCCAAATATTCATCTTCACTTGCCTCTCAGACTTTCCAATCTTCTTCAAAATCACAACATGATGAGTATTCAAACTATTGTACGACTATTGTATTGAGCATGTAATGCAACATTTTGTTGGATGGTATGCAACTGTCCAGCATAATGCACTGCTCCTGGAATGCCTTCATTTTGAACCACTACATCTGAAACACCTTCAACATTAACATTTTGATCATTAACCCTTGCATCTGCAACACCTTCGTTTTGAACACCATTATCATAATATTTTCATCTTGAACCCTTCAATATGTAACACCATTATTTTGAGCCCCCTAATCATTATAATCATTAACATCTCCGTCTGAACCATACATCTGGAGCACCTTCAACCCTTTGGCCTTGACCCTTTCTTTTCTTCTTTCACCTTGCGTTTGTTTATTATTCCATAATTTGCTTGATGAACCTTCATTACTCAACAATTTGTTACGAAAAGAATATTTTAACGTTTTTCCTTGCAAATGCTACATGTCATAATTGCACCTTTCTTACTTACTAAGTGTTATCCAAGACTTTCCTCTATTTAGATGTAATGTTTTATTTCCAGATATACGTCTTTCCGTGGGTGGTAAAGGTGGTATATACAAAGTTATGAGCCACATGGTATTCCTATGGATTAGATGTATGGTATACCCATAAGCATTAATAAACATGTTCGTCTTAAACCACAAAGAAACATATTTTTTGCATTTATGTTCAGATAGGCCAATGTTGCAACATCATGTAGTCTAGTAAGTCATGATTCTTCGTATGTGCAAGTCCTTTTTCTCATATCAACATTGTATGCTTCATTTTCATATCTAGCCTCAAATTATTAGAATACAAGAATGTGTACATGTCGCCCTGATTAATATCATTCAACTTCATCCTAATAAAAGGGAATACTTCATTTTCCTCTTTTCTTCCCTTAAAATTCATTTTGTATGACACTTCCTTAACAAACAACTAAATCTCTTCCATCACTGTAATTATTGGCTTCTTACGACTAACTATGAGTGTACTATTAAAACTCTTACGAACTCTATTCTCAACTGCATAACAGACTATATCCACTTCAAAGAAGGCATCTGACAAATTTTTGGAACCTTTTCCATTATGTACCCGTATGCATAAAAAATAACTTCCTTGATCTAGTTCATGAAAAAAAAGTAAGGGACTATTTAGTTGTAGACTTGATTTTTATCCAAAATGTTTGTTTTTAGAATGAACCTTTGATTCTTTTGTTTAAGTTTGTGTATATATGTCTGGCACATTGTTAATGATCGGTATATTGTATTAGTTCTTTCATAACTTACATCAGTCCCTTGTAACAAACAATAGAAGTTAGATTGAAAAGTATAACATGAAACCAAGAAAAGCTGAAGGAATAGGTCTATACCTTATGTTGTTCATAGATGGTTGTTAT
This sequence comes from Cichorium intybus, assembly GCA_023525715.1. Classification (NCBI taxonomy): domain Eukaryota; kingdom Viridiplantae; phylum Streptophyta; class Magnoliopsida; order Asterales; family Asteraceae; genus Cichorium; species Cichorium intybus. The sequence goes on along the minus strand of JAKNSD010000049.1, from coordinate 3,501,168 downwards.
TCCATTACTAATGTCAATAACCATTCTTATATCTTCTATCACCAATTCTATAAACTATTTCCATGTTTCCTTGGTTTCAAATGAACAAACTGTAAGGTTTTGCACAAACAATGAACTAGAAATTCCTAAGTTCACATGAAACCTATGAACATATCATAAAAACCTAAGGCCAACAATTTAATCTCTAAAGAATAAAATCAAGAAAACCAACCTTTGATTCTTGATCTTGAAGCTAGCAGCAAACGTTTCCTGCCTCAAATGGAGTCACACCCAAGCAGGAGGAGAGAAGACAGCAGAGTTTCAGTGAGATGGTGAAGATGGCACAGGAATTATGGCACCAGGAGGTTCCTTTTATAGCCTCCAAGGGTTACAGTCAAAACCCTAGAGGAGCCTCCTTAATGGGCAAGCCTGTTGACCATTTGGACCAAGGCTTCTAAACCCTAATTAGGGTTTCGCCAAGTATGGAGGTGCCCTCCATATTGGCGCCAACTTTGGCCCCTGCCACTGGCCAGCCAGTTATTCAACTATTGAATAAATACAAACCAGTCCCTGCACTTTTAATTAATTAAATTAATCACTAAATTAAATCCAATTAGTTCTAAATTAATTTCTAATTAATTATTATAGTTTCTAATTAATATATCAACACTTAAATATATTAATAAACTATTTATTTTATTTCTATTGATTTATTAAACAATTAATAAATCAACCTTTCTCACTACTTAACTCTACACCAATCCTCCAGCTATGAGGGCAACCCAAATGGACTTTGCTTCAATTAATAAGACAAATACAATTTATAGTCATGGCTTAGACACCTAATCCAACACAAACAACCCATGTAATTGGGTATATATGATTGTTTGCATCACAACCAACAACTGAAAGAAACTCCTTTGACAAACACCATTTAAAAACAGTCATCCAGGTTAATTACTCTTCTGCAACTCTTCTTCATACTCTCGTAGAAAACATAGAAATGGTTAAAGTAGTTCTTTCCTCCAGGCATAACATTAACATCTAATCTAATAGTTGAACCAATATTAGATATCCTTAGTTTTCTTGGCATATCTGCATCTCATATTGGCTTTCAAATTAAATATTTTCTTAATTTCAGCTTGCATCTTATGTATACTCAAGGTTGATATCAATTTGCAACCGAGTAGTTTGTAAGAAAGTTTCTTAGTTGCTTTTTGTGTTCAAAATGCATATCACAAATTGATATCATTTTCTTCCAATCTAATATGGGGTGACAGTAGGATTTTCTTTCCTATGATTCATTGTCATTGCTATTTGTAGACAACACATTAAAGATTGGATCCTTGTTGCCATTCTTGGTTCTTATTTTCTCCTCATCAATTTCATGTCTCATTACACAATCACTAGACGAACCATCATCATCATCATCATCATCCTCTTCATACTCACTGTCATCATTATCTTCATCTTGTTCCCCACCACTCATATCAATTTCATCATGTATGAATTTAATTCCATCAAGATGAATGGTTTCCTCTACGATCCAATCTAGTATGTAATGGTCATCATGGTTAATGTACATACAAATGCAATTTCCTTTATGATATATATTAGCTATATATTGTTTGAAATCTAAATCCCACATCAATAACATTAACCTTATTGACAAAATTTGATTTCAATAGAGTAATAAATATTTTTGACTAAGCACTTTCTCAAGCTACTAAGGTAATTACAAAGTCGAGGTACTCTATTTTTCAAAATCCACATCATTAGTCATTATAAGCACACCCCTTTTAAACTGTAATGAATTTGACATATAACCCCTATAGTTAACATCAACACTTAACATTTCCTTGTCAATATCAACAAATCAACGATTAATATTTTAAATTTGAAGGTTAAGGAGGTTTGTTTTGGCAAATTTGTGTACCTAGATTTACGCTTGCAATGTTGATTTTGCCGTTGAAGCTTTGAAACTCTTATTGTTGATGGTTTTGAGAAAGATAAAGACCTCAAGAGTGTTTTTCAATGTTCTTTAAATTCCTCTCAAAAGACGTCATCCCATAATCAATATTAGTTGCCACATAGATAAATTGCGTATAATCGGCCATAATGACCCATTCAGATAAAAGTATCAAGTTGAAGAACCTTTTAAAACTTAAATTGATTAATTAATTATTTAAATTTTACGAAAATAATTTTAATAATATCAAATAATATCCTAAAATTTATATTATAGACGAAGGGTTGCATTTCCATTTAACCAAACTTAAAATGTAGATTAATGTTGCATTAAATTGTTGGTTGTGATTATGGCTAAGTAAAGGGACCGCAATTGACAAAACTCCAAACTCTTGCATGGGGCCTTAAGGCCGAGAATAGCTTATCGCATATCTCAATTGCATCTTGTGGCCTTCACATTGCAGCCCGTCTCCTACTTGATCCTCTTCTTTTTCGTCAACGCAACCCTAGCCCACTCCTTGACTCGTGAAGCAAATCGTAGGAGAGAAGAAATCCGAAATCAGAGGATTGCTAAGAATGTGATTATCGGTATTCCTTCAGGATTCTATCGGTTCTTCTAGCCATTTCCAACACTCGATCTCCCTTCTCTTCCCCATAAGATCATCCAACCTCAATCCTACGTCTTGCTTGGTTTGGCCGTTCTACTAAATTTGGTGTCGGGAAGGAGTTGCCAAGAACTAACAGCAGGAAATTGTTGTTGTGTAGCCTAGTAGTCATAAAACTCAGGTCTTTCTCGTGTCTCTCCTTGTTCTTCTAGCAAAAACACCTTCACATGAACCCTAGCTCCAGGACTCGTGAACCATGATCAACCAATCACGCAAGAGAAAGAAGAGACGGAGAACCGAGAGGTGAGAGGTGGAAAGGAGACGGTAGCGGAAACGAGGTCGGGATAAAATAGAGTGAACCTTGGCTGCGAGAAGAATGATGGGGGCTGACAGAGAGGATGGAGAAGATTGTTAGGCTTGGTGCTAGTGTTCTAGAGAATCAAGGTAATGAAATTTAACTCGTTTTCTTGCAAGGTACCACCGTACCACAACCACAACACTATAAAATGTTGTAGTTGTGTTTATGGAAAAGAAAAACAACCCTAAAAAGTATCCCTTAGGCTTAATGGATGATAAGGAAAAACATGCTCCTAATATGTTCATGATTTCATATGAAGGTTATTATTGCTAGTGATAGTTTTCAATAATATGTTCATCAGTCAAGGTTATGCTCTAATCTTTGGTAAAGGACTCGATATGTATCTTAAAGTTTTAAATCAGAAATTATGTTGCTAAGAACTTAATAAAAGTGGTATGTAGTGTTTAATCAAGGTAAACATGTTAAGAGTTGTAAAAGATGCATAAAGTTCGTAACAGATTCTGTCCCTAAACTTGCAAATCGTTTTACAGAAAGTCAGGGGAGAATCTGAGAAAAAAACCATGAGACAAGAGTCGTACGAAATTGAGTTAGTTTCCAGAAACATATAAAAGTGTTGTTTGGACTTATGGTTCAGAATTAACTGTCTAAAAACTCGACAGGGAATTAAAAAGGATTTAATGTGCAAATTTCATAAAAATGGAATTAGGGCTTTTATGCACCAAATCCTTAAAGTACATTGTAGGAGCGTCTTGATTTGGTCTTATGACATCTAAAACCATGACTTAATAATGTTGATTAAAGACTTAATGAATGAGTGGAAAAAGAAAGCTAAAAAGTATGATACATACAAGTATTAATACACAGTGAATTGTATTATGATCTAAGTATTGACTATTGATAATATTGCAGGAAATTACGTGTTATTTTTTATGGTTGGCACTTGAATCGCTGCTAGCAGCACAGAGGTATCAGGTGAGTTATAATAACTCGCCTATTATCTTAACTAATGTAATGTGTGTGATTGTGTGAACGTATCTTATGTTCTTTAGTAAAAGATGTGATACAAATTATGTGTATGTATGTTGTATGTAATGTGCCTGACCATGAAGTACTCGTGGGAAAACTTACTCAGGAACGTAACACACTCCTCGGCTGCTGACTTCTACTGCTGCGGACCACAACTGCTTCTCCAATGCGAACAGACTTGAAACACTTAATCTCAGACACAACTCCACTGTAGATGGAACCGCAAGCATGGCTTCAGATGATTAGCATCCACCTTACTTAATACATGGGTTGCTACTTGCTAGTGTTACTTCTTCTATTAACATAATAAATAAGCAATCATGCCAACAGACCACTTTCGATTTAAGTTTATATATTGTTATTTATACATATTAATGTTGTCAAG